>MJUU01017113.1:417568-459035 GCA_002080025.1 Modiolus philippinarum | reverse complement strand
TGCAATTTACACTTGACCTCTATCTGTTACACTTTTTGAAATAAAAAATAAAAAATGCAAAAATTTTGAAAATTTAACGGAAAAAGGGCTATAACTCCGAGATGGGTTTTCAGATTTACTTCAAATTCGCACACTGGGTAGATCTCATCATGCTGATCATTTTTTTTCCATGTCAGATTTTTGATATTTGTAACGGTTTTCGAGTTATTGGCCAAAAACTGCAATTTACCCCTATGTTCTATTTTTAGCAACGGCGGCCATGTTGTTTGACCTATCGCCTAATCGAACACAATTTTGAGAAGCCATACTCTGGTGATGATTCAGGCCAAGTTTGGTTACATTTGGCCCAGTGGTTTCAGAGGAGAAGATTTTTGAAATTGTTGACAGACAGACAGACAGACGGACGGACGACGGACGACGGACGACGGACGCATAGTGATGGCAAAAGCTCACATGGCCTTTTAGGCCAGGTGAGCTAAAAACAGAGTCATATTTAGATTTTTAAAATTTTATTCATATACTTTGCGTGTTGTCTATAAATCCGACTTGCAACATGCCCCCGGGAACATGCCAGGTTACGTGCTAACACAGGTCGATATGCGAAATTCAGCGCTTACTAAATTTTGTTTTCGATTGTTTGAATCAAATTTTACTCATTTTTAAGAATATCACAACCAGGAAAAAAATCTTGAGATGTTTTAAGCTTAAAACATAGCTCTTTATCATAACATCAAATGAACGTCAATTTGTGTTATAATTGACGTCACAAATCATGACAACATGTTTATTTACATTCAAATTTGCTAAGTAATCAAATAAATTTCTATTGTATCAATTTTTGTGCCTTGAAATGCTGAAAATCATAATATTATCATTTTTTTCATTTTTTTATTGATTGACTTTTGACCCTAATTTACCCCCCTTTCTACCGCATTTGAATTTTACGACAAACATTTTTGAAATGTACACGACCTAAGCTTTCCAAAAAGGTATAGATATCGAATAGGGTATGTGGGTCATTTAAATTTTACAATTTCTGGTCTCTGCCGCTCTACTATTAAAACCTTTTATAATGACATACCTTGATCATACTGGACATAGTGGTGAGCTTCCGTAGGTGGTGTTGTATAGCGTTTCATAACGTTGTCATCCATTAAAGCATAGCCTCTAAATAAACTGAAACAACCTGGACTGCATAAAACGCATCCCATTATATTTTCTGCAGCCTTTTGTAACCAATGACTTATTGCATATTCAAACTTCTGATACCAAACCATGGGTCCTTTAAAGAAAAAAAGAACATTTAGATAATTTTTTTTGTTTATTACCTTAATAATAACCTTCAAGATTCCAAATATGAGGGTTGCTTTTCCTGAGGTTAGTTATTTCGACATTCAATTTTGTATTGGCACGATTTTACTTCACTTGATTATAACTGCCTATTTCTCCGATACCAGGTATTATTTCTTTCCCTTTCCCCATCGGGATGGAATTCCAATTTACCTGAGCCTATAGGATGAATTCGTCCACAAGCTGCTCCAACATTCAGGTTTTTTTTCATCCGATCCACAAGAAGCTGCACTGCAGATGGTTGGAAATCAACATCGCCGTCTAAAGCCAGAAGAAAAGTATTCTGAGCAATCTTCTCTTTCTGCTTCTTTGTTTTGTCTTTCAAATTCAGTAGTCTATGTCCAAGGAAATAGTACATGTACATTACCTGTAAAAACATATATAACAAAGAAATACACAACCTTGATCAATAAAGAAGATGATAAAGTCATATAAAAAGAAACTTAACATACAGATGGTTAATTCGAAATACAGTAAAGCCTTTACAGAGAGCCTGATGAAGAATTTGGTTTTTGTTGATTTTCAGATGCTTACTCTACCGATGCACCTGATCTCATTCAAAGATTTAAATTTGGTCCGTGTTTATCATCTAAATGTGTGCCTCCATTTTTTTCTTTCTGTGCCGTTCTAATTTGGTGTCTTTGTATCTTTGCGTTTCCGATGATGACATTGTCATTGTGTTAGGATTATTAGGATTATTTTTTCTAGAATGACGGTTCGGTTCTCACTTAGTTTCACAGTGTCTATGCTTTATCTTATTTCTTTATCATTTTTTTTTCATTAATGATTTTCATTTTTTTCCTGTGTCCTTTTCCTTCATTTTTGTTTTCTCTATACAGTCATTTGGTAGGTAAAAATCCTACGATTTCATTGGATAATCTGACGTCACTATATTCGAACAGTTATTTGTTAAACTTGACAGCGCAATACTATACCTGACGACCGGACTATACCTCATGTGACTTCCGGTTTACTATACTTTGCCTCTCTTTCAATTTGTTTTCCTAAATAAATTACGGACTTCTTCCTCGGGAACCATTTTCCTTTGGCGTTGTGAGGTGCAAATAGTGCCCTCGCCTGTCGGCTCGTGCACTATATGCCCCAGACAATACTAGGAAAACTTTTCGCTCGAGAAGTCCATAATAGATTGTCTTATTTTTCGACTTCTTAATAATTGTTTCGGAAAGTGAAAAATGATTTGCAGCTAATCTTAAGGAAATGCAAATTAAAATAAAGTTCTCTTTATTGTTGAAACAATTTTCATTACTGAAACAATTGAAATGCATATGAACATATTTTAATTAAATATAAAAGAATTAATCTACAACCTATAATTATATTTTTATTTTAATTTATTATATAAAAATATATCTAATAATTGAAAATAACAAAAATCTATACTTTTATCATATTTGTCCCTACAACATTTTAAGGTTATGTACTACAATTTCGCTTTTCATTGTACTATTAGTAAATTAACAAATGCAGAAGGAATGTTTTCAAACTATTCCTATGGGTACATTCACCTGACTCCATCGTTTTCTATGTCTTATCTTTGCTTTGTCTTTGAGATGAGCAATAATTTTGTTTCCTCCCGGCATGCGCCAAATCAACCGCCCTCCATATGGAGCTGGTACTTTTACTGGTGGTGGTATCTTCATCATGACGCCATGAACAGCACTGTGGCACAAAGAGAATTTTTGTTGGTTATATTTAATCAGTTTAGCATGTAAGCGTCGTTACAATAGTCAATTATCTTTCATTGATGTTAATACATGGAAGTATTGTGTAAAAAACAAAAAAAAAGATTTATATTGTTTTCCAAATTATGCGTTTCCATGAACAATATATATTCGCATAATTCAGTTTTCGTATAAAAATAATTACTGCGAAATAGGGTTGTTTATGAAAATGATTGTTGTGATATTTATATGCCATAATTATTAAAATATTTGATGCATTATATTATGCAATGATATATTTTCAAATCTGTGTGTTCCCTAATGAGTAAATAATGCAATGTACTACAGTAGCAGCTATCTCTAAATCTTAGAAAGAGTAAAACGAACAAATAATGGTAAAGCATATGACTATTATGATTAAAGAGGACATACGGACCCTTTGCTTGAGGGTTACTTTTTTCCTCGAGCGACAGGATTGTCGTAATTTATTTATATCATTACTGGTTCAAGAATTCTCTCAGAACATGCAAGGCTTCTAAAACAAACGTATCAACAGTCATAAAAATAGATATTTCCCATTTATCGGCGATATGTACATTTTTCTCTTTGATCTTACTGACTGATATTGTCAGTATCTCCATACTGATCTGATACAAGAAAATATCAGAAAATATCAGGCAATGACGTCACGAATGACATCATTACTCTTTTGACGTTGCTGATTAAAACAATAATGGTAGTTTTGAAGGTCTCGACAGAAAATATCACTAGTATCACAGCTCGTCCTATAGGACTCGCCGCGATACTGTGAATGTGATATTTTCTGTCTCGACCTTCATAACTACCATTATTCTATATATGTCCGCTATCGAAAAATTAAGTCAAATTCGTAAGCAAACCTTCATGAATATTTTCGCGATTTCAACAAATGACAGTTAAAGTAGGAAGTTTTTGAGATTTTACGCTGACGAAAATGGTATTTCTGTGTTGCTCCTATTTAGTGTGAGGATACTCAACAATAATGTAACAAGAAAATAAAGAATGCATAAATGACAAGAAATATATATATATGGAACCTCGTGAAAATTTTACTGATATTCTAGTAAATAAAATGGGGACTACATACGTAATGTTGCGTTAAACTAAAAATCACAATTCATTATGAAGTTTGTTGAAGCGTCAAATAGATTTGCAAAATATTTCTATGCACTCAAATTTTGTTTAATTTATTTTACAGGAACTTTTTCAGTTATTTATTTCGGACAAAGTGATACTTACCAAGACAAATGTGATGAAAAATATTGACAACCGAACAAATGAACAGATAAATGAACACAGGGAGGACTAAACGTTTATGCATTGAGATTTCAGATTTACAGTTTAATTCATAACAAGAAAGGTCCTATATATAACTTTTGTCGTTGAAAAAAGTTACCTAGCAGCGAGATCCATGCAAGAAAACATCATTTTCACATAGTCGTTTGCGTGGTACTCGTATTCATCCGTATTATGGAAATTAAATGCATCATCGAAAAAGATATGTGCTGAAAAAAAAAGAATTTATAATTTATATTTTTCTCCAGATATTTTTTGCGTTAGTTTTGGGGATATCTTGATCTTTGTTGAATCAAATCAAAGTGAACCTTTTAAAAAAAATGTTGCAAATGTTTTAACAATTGCTTTCTAATGAGATTAATATTTAAATTAATAAGTTTATCCATTTCAGCTGAGTCCTGCAGTGTGTTAATGCTAACTTTATGATTAATATTGATTAAGATGTATAAAAATGTTAAAAGCACAATATCAATCTGACATCCCAAGAAATGAAAAAGCAAAGACAAAATCCTTTCAAAAGTTTACTGTTACCTTCAAATTCATAATAATCCGGGTCTTTGATTCCTAGAAACAATTGAAGATGTCGACGTGCGCATTGGTCTTCGTCCATTCTATTTACAGAAAAAACACCGATATTAATCTCAGATATGCTTTCTGATACAAAAATACAGAAGAGTTCTAAAAACAACCACTCTGCAAAAGCTGACACTTGATTTTAATTAGAAAATTGACCATTTTGGCAACTTAGAAGAACCAGAACCAAAAAATATGAGATCTGTAATTGTATTCAAATAGATCTTCAGTGACTAGTAAAACTTAACACATCGCTTAATTTTCCTCTTAAAAAATTGTACTTCATTAGAGAGAAAAAAATCAAACAAATTATACACGTGTCTTAAAAGTCTAATTAGATGTGTGGTTTAAAAAAAATTTGATACAGTTCTGTCGAAAGCAACTCAAATTGCATTTCCGATAGTTAAACGACACTCTAGGTTGGTTCTGTTTTATGTGAAGTTGGTTTACAACGATTAAAACGTCAAATCTTATCTATTTCAAAACAAAATTTATCTCTTTAATTTCCTAACGCAGATATATTTTACGTTTGGGAACCGCTTGAATTGATTCACTTCCCTAGCATACGAAAATATCTTAAACAGAACTTTTCGAAAAGTATGGCACAGTACAATTTTAGAAGAGTAAAGACCTTATAATATGTTTTTCATGTGTTTCTTGTATAAATAATGGCTTATAACATAGTATATAGGAAAAAGAAGGGAAACGGGGAATGTGGCAAAGCGACAACGACCCAAAGGGGAGTAATAACAACTCAAAGCCACCATAAGATCTTCAATGAACGGTGAGGAAACCCCACACCCAACGGCAGGTCGGAGTTGGCCCCTAAATAAAGAGTAATCAAGTTCAGCGAAATAAACATCATCCTAGACTCCCATAGACATAAAGTGAACTAACTAGAAAACAGACAAGACACACAAAGGCTTAATAAATTTCCTGACTTAGGACAGGGGCAACCTGCTGCGGCGGGGTTAAACAAGTTTTATTGGATCCAAACCTTCCCCCTATAGCCAATGTGATAAATAAAAAAAAACAAAAAACGTCGTAAAAACAGTAAAATTCAGTTGGCAACAGGACTGAGTCAATTGTGAAAAATGAAACTGAAAGAACTAAATATACGGACATAAACATGAAATCACAAGAGACTACTAGCAGTTAACTGACATGCCAGCTCCAGACCCATTACCAAATGACAAATTAAGTTATGTTCCCTCAGTATACTGCTTCCATCAAGATCCCTTCCTGTGAGGAGTTTAGCATAATGATTTCATGTATATACCGGAATACATAACCCGTGTCCATGCAATACTGATTTTAGAAATTTAGAACGTGTTTACTTAAAATGCAAAGACCCTATAAAAAAATCAATGTTAATACCAAAGAAGGCCATACGTAATGACTTGACGACACATTTTACCTAAACAACGATTTTAATATTTGGGTCATCTCATTCTCTGTTTCATGCCACATTGTGGCACACATATACAGCATTGGTGTATCATCTTTCCGCAGTATAGACCAATCCTCTGTTGGATTCCAGTTAACATCTTCTGGTAAGTCAGGAATAGGTATATAATTGTCAGTCTTTTTGTGGAACTGTTTAAATGAAAATTCTTTCATTTTAATAGCATCTAGACTGCTTTATTATTGAAAAGTAACATTTTGTTTTGTTATTAAATGTATATACATTTTATTGGATGTTCTTTATTTGTGCGACAGTGTTTGTCTTTGATCAAGTGATAAAGTAAACATTTTCTCATCGAAATAAATTTCGGTACCCATCCAGAAGACTTTAGATTTTTTATGTTAGCTGCCATCTTAGTTTTAACTCGGTGGCAAGGCATGTGTTCAGTAGGTATGTAGAAATTAGTCGACACTTGTAAAACGCTTTCCCCATGCATTTTACTTCATATAGATAAAATAGAATTTTATGTAATCTGCCGAAAGATTTTATACCGAGTTGAACCTTCCATGGTTATATCAATTATATCAACCAGTTTGCTGTTGACGCATGCAATGGTGTCTTCTGTGTTTTCAACACCTTTTTCGAATAGCCTTATATGTTTTAATAAATTTTTGAATGCAAGTTTTATATTTGATATTTGAATGTTTTGCTATTTCTATAATGGAGTACAATCAGGAATATTTTCTAAATCCTGTATCGTGGAAAAGTAACTTTTTTCATGCAGTTATTTCACACTGTCTGCATTTCTTTTTATATACATCATATTTTTGGTTGTGCATCACTTTTGACGATGAATATATTTTCTTTAAAAACTAATGATTAACCTTTTCCTCTGTAGACATATACTCGTCATCTACACGTCTTCTGTTCAGAATGAACGACTGGTCAAGCAGTATACCACAAAATAAAGGTTTTACAAATATTCTGAAAGTAAATATGACACATCAAATAGTATTTAACAACAGCCATAAATTTCAAGACACCTCTGCATTGTTACTCAAACCTCAGTTCAAACCAACTTCAACCACATGTAATTATTATCGGAATGCTGACGTCATTACAAGTCCATCGTAGGCAATTAAGAAATCTTCCAACTAATAAGTACTGAGAATAAAAACATTAGTTGGTAGATGAGTCTGTGAGAATAAGTATATACCAAGAATAGTGAAAATTGTCTTGCCTCGGAGTATTTTAGCAAATTAGAAACAATTATGTTTCTCATTTCTATATTTTTCACCAAATACTCTTTTCGCATGTAGTTTTAGGAACGAACTTTTAATTTCTTTTTATTGATTTAATTGTGGCATGTACATGTATATAAACGAAACTTGAAAAACATGTGAAAAACATGTGACTTTTATCCAATCATGACCAAGTTATAATAATGTCTGAAATACAATGAAATCCTTACTTGTCAGTAGGTTGTAGTCTTTCCTTCTTTGGTGTCCATATGTGGTTTGTAACCAATAGCAACGAGAGATAGCTCAATATTCCACCAACCAGAACAAACCAATAATCATCCATGTGGTCTTGGATAATTGTCACATCTCCCTCCCACATTGGAAATTTTAGTTCGCAACCATTAACGGACATTTTTGCTGTCGATAAGAATCCAATAATAAAGGATAAAGCTACTGGAGTGGTTAGAGCAAGAGGTAGTCCGAATGCAAACCGTTGACCAATCACCTTACATGCAGCTTTTGAAAATTTGTAGCAGATCCCATTCATCACAACATGAATTATCGCAATCAAAAAAGGAAGCCAGGAAAAATTTGTACAAAAATTCCTGAAATCTGTCAATTTTGTGTTTAAAATGTCATTGTGTATTTCTGGACCATCTTTACTTTTTGAGGTAATAAACAGAATGTCAATGCATTCTTGCCCACAATTAGGACTCACGAAAACCACAGGCATAACACACACAGTTAGTACAATTTTCCAACAAATTGAAATGCACATGATTTTTGTTTTTCCTCGGCTGAATTTTCTCTTTAGTTGACGGAGACCACTTGACTCTTTTTCTCCTTTAGGAATAAAATTTTCCCACCAGTTAACCGATGTAAAAATAGCAGCCAATACGATGAACGCTATAAGAGTCTTATTAGACGGTTCCATACGGTAACTATAGAAACATATCAATACTAATCCAGTTAAATGACACAATAAACCTAATAGGTTGATAACTCGGACAACAAATATACTAGTTGACGGCATTATATCATCCCTAATAGTTCGCTGAGGGAAACATATTTTCAGAATCCCTGGTATAGTTGCTATATTAAGTGTCACTAGTATTCCAGTCAGTGGATCAAAGTTTGGTAACACTAGAAATACTAGGATGAAAAGTCCAGCTGAGTGGAGGGTTTCTACAACTAGAGACTGAAAAGGAGATTTAAATCATCGTTTGAATTTTAAAGTGGTATTATTCCGCCATTTTTGTCTAATAATTGTTCATTTAGGTTTCATTCATTAAGAAATTTAACAAAATAGTTATTTAAAATGAAAAGAAAGTTCGAATGTATTTTAAATTTATATTCTTTATCATTTTAATAACATTTTCATTACAAAAACGTGAGCTAAAACACATGATCTTTGAAATCTGTTGCTGGATTTACAGAACACAGAAATTATTCAAGGGAGATAATTTGATAAAATATTTTAACAAAGATATCACTAGAGAAATTAACATTTTGCAATTTTTCTCCCTTATTTCAACGGTGACCCGTAATTTTTATTTTTTATAAGTAATCTACATAATGATAATTAAACACATGCAAAGTATGAAAAAATTCTATAATAATCTTTTCAAACTATCCTCTCATATGTAAAATCCTAAAATTTTCAATTTCGAATTTTGGGCTTAAATGCACGGTGACCCCCAAATTTTATTTTACATTTTGAACAATAATACAATTATGTATCTACACAGAAAATTTCACAAAATTCTATAATAGGAAATTAATACCCTGCAGACACCTTAAGCATGTTTCAATTTTTAACATTTCATACGAAAGCATATTTTCGTATCATGTGGTACATGTACCTACAAAATGTAATTAAATCGGGCTTTGACAATTAATGAATCAAAAAAAAAATAATACAATCAGTTGAATTAACTTCTACATGTCTTTATAGGCACTATCATTACCGTGTAAGCAACTAAGTACATTTTCTCTCTGAATTCTAATTTTAAAATAGTTTTTTCATTTTTTTTAGTGCAAAATTGTATTTATTTTATTACATAGTGGCAAACAGAAATAACTTAAGTAGGTCTAGGAAAATGATCAACACTTTTGAACTTACTATTATTAATGGCAATGCTCTTAATGGACTTGTTCTTTTGAAGGCAAGCTTCTTTAAGCATTTACAGAGCGTGAAAAAGTATGGCGCCACCATCGCAATTAAAACTGCCCATATCCACGTCACTTCCGTTGAATTGTTCGGATATTTGAGTTTATTGAAAAAAGTTTTCAAAGTTGTTCCATTCTGATCATGTTTTGGCACATTTATATTTGAAATCATGTATACTAATGTAATTTTAGAAACAACTGCTGACGTCATCACAATAAGTCCGAAGAAAACGATCATCACGACACGTGCACTTTTAAACACAAGGTTCCAACAAGAAAGGTCTGTGGACGAGACATTATCTTCAGAGGTGACGCGAAAAACGTCCCACTGTTCAACTCTGTCCCTGAAAAAAAAACACACAGAATTACTTCATTGTAAGTTCAAGACGGCTCCTAGCACTGGTTTGAGAGGAATTGATTGCTAGATGTCACACCCATTTCAGGTCCCATCAATTACATATATGGCATATTCTAGCAACATTGTCTCCATAAAATCCTATTTGTTCACTTGATAAACGCTATAACAATCACTTAACTCATGGATACGGGATTGTCAACAAACATAAAATCAACTGGCAAAGTGTTCTTACAATCGCTGCCATCCATTGTCTAACAAAAAGACTAACAGAAGACAAACACAACACTTCAACAACCACAGGGCAATCATCGAGTCAAAAGTAAAAAAAAACTTGGCATAATAAAATCATGAGATGAGGGCACAATAAACACAGAATAACAATTTGAAATTTAAAAAAAATAAAAATGCCAAAATTTGAAAGTATGATAGTGTTTCAATATGGGAAATTCTCTTAAGAACAAATACGCCATAACTGCAATGTATATGGAGCATACATCTCTCGCACGGGGAATCTTTTTTACGGACTCCACTCCACACTACAGGAGAGTCAAACTCCAGTATAAAATAAGCAATGAAGGGATATTGAGTAAATGTACATGATACAAATTGTCTACAAATACATGGTAAAACAAAGCAATTAAACAGCGCTTTTATTGTTGTTCATCTTGACGTCACCATGAGTCCTTCAACAATGAGCTTTTCAATATCTCATAGTAAGTTCAAGGCGGCCTCTTGCACCGGTTTGGGCAGAAATCACCCCTAGATGTCGAATACACGGATAAAAGATCTGAATGAAACTGTTTAGTATTATAATATGCGTGAACAAACAATTCAAGTAAATACTCGTAAGAATATAAACAAGCTTTAAGATGTTTATCATTATTTAACCTTAGACATTAATTCGCATTAACACAATCAATACTGACGTAGAAGTGTAACTTAACTTTTTATGGGACAGCCATTAAAATCATTATGAGGAACGGTATAGGACAATTTATGTTTTCCAAGGCTGTTTGTTACATTTTATAAAGTTGAATTATTTACGTTTGAGATATTATCAACATCTATTTTGTCATCTACATATATACGTCACGTACATGTATATATTCCTTTGTTTTACTCTGCTATTTTGAAAAATATTTGTTTTTCTGTTGGTTATATAAATTTCTCTAATTTATAGCAAATATAAACACCTCCTGACCAATTTGTTATTAAAATAATTCCCGGTTTCCATGGAAATCGGGTACTAGAATGGTTTGCTGCAAGCATGTCTACAGAAACGAAAACAAAGCTTGCTCATTGGTCAGAAACTCCCGCGTAATACTGGTGCTAAATGATGTGCGTCGTCCCCGTAATCCCGCTGATTTGCACATCGATATAAACCATTCGAGTAGACATTGGAAAAACTTGAATTTAACTATGAACCGATTGCCTCATATATTTTACATTGTCATTGCCTTCAATGTAATCAGTTTGCGAAATACAACCGTGGACAAGTAAGGGACGACAAATACTCAAACTAGCTACATTGGAGTCAACTGGTATAGGGAAAGGCAATCGTTTCTTTATTCCCGGTTGCCATGGTAGCTTTAGGAATCCGTCAAACTGTATTTTAAAAAAGGTCGGAATCTGATCCGATCAGCAGAATTTCTCTGGTATTATTATCTATCCTGAGGGCTTCCGGATATGGGAAATGTGCATAATTATATATCTACGGCCCGAACACTAATGAAACTGTTTTGTCGCAGCTTTAAACCAAAGATTGTTTGAATATTTCATAAAATATCGTGTAACAGGTTGAAATTTAATATTTTGATATAAAGCATCTTTTACAATTTATAAATGTATCCATACACACTGGTATGTATTCGTTGCTCCTAGGGATGCCAGTATGATTTGTAAAACTAATTGTTTGTATATATATTTGTCAATGTAGACAATACAGTACAATGAGGTGAGCTTAGCAGGGTGTAGTACATTTTATCCCAGATTAAACAATCATTCCAATTATTTAATTCTTTGTTACATATATATATGCCCAATAAATGTATAATTGATGGCTATAAACAGGGAAGCTTTTTTTTTTAAAAAAGCTTAACTTGTATAACTAACATGGGGAATGATTTGTTCTAAGTTGTTGATTGTAGTCTGCTTCAACCAGACTCTTACTGTAAAGGGTCTGAATGATCAAACCATTTCTGATTGGTAAATAATGAAAATGTGTCGTGTCATGCGACCGGATGTTGATGAAATTATCAACTGAATCATTGTTTCTCAAAGTGGTAGTATTGCATTTTCATAACTAAAATTACTCAATCTATAGATTTAATGACATTTTTATTCAATTTCTCTCAACATCCATTTGTTGGATGGCACAGATAGCAACGATGATAGGAACAGAATGGCGGCATATTTTGAGAGATCACTTTACTTCAAATAAATTAAACAATCAATAACATTTTTCCCCGCTATTAAAATCTCGAAACCTAAATTTTTACATTTAATCGGCCCTCGGTACACTCGAACATGAAAATATGAAAAATTTTGAGAAATATATTCGATAAACTGTAAACAGTGTTGGAGACTATATGTATTATAAAAAACATTATTTAAGGACTATATATTGTCTAATGTAAGCTGAAAACCTTTAACAGGGGAGATAATAACTTGTCTTTTCTGAATCAAAACATCGGCCAAAGGACAACAAAGCAACAAACCGCAATAATACGGGACTTTAGAAATAAGAACTCTCGTGTAGTTGAGGGCGAAAACGATCGCCTCAAATACCAGAAAGACGGAGCGCCTCAAATACCAGAAAGACGGAGTGACTCGATTCCTGACCTATTGAAATAAATTTATATCACAAAAAACAAAATATTTATGAAATTGAAGTGTATACTTACAATTGTTCCCAAATGACAATTCTTTAACTAAACTTTAATTGACTAAATCAATTAACCTAAAGCGCTACAACATATTCAATATAAACCACCCTTAGCTGAACAGTGTTCATTGATTAGTGATTCCCTCTCAATGTAATGATGTATGGATTTTTTTCGTATAGTATCAAAACTTTATTCCGGATTGAACAAGATTCAGAAGTCCCGTACTGAACGACCCCTTAAACATGCTGATATAGAGAACGAATTAAAAAACCTAAGCAAATACCGTCTCATAAATTATCCTGAATTTTCTAAATTTACAGATGAAATTTATCCTGCAGAACTTACTTTAAATAAATCCAATAACAGCAGTGATTATACTCCTTTTCTTGATCTTGATATATCAATAAATCAAGGAAAGTTAAACACTAAGGTTTATGATAAAAGGGATGATTTCTCATTCCTATAGTCAATTTCCCCCATCTCGACGGCGATGTTCCGTTATCCCCTTCTTACGGGGTCTACATTTCACAACTTGTTCGATATGCACGAGTATGTAGTAATGTTTCTGACTTCAACGACCGAAATCTTTGTCTCACTGAAAAACTTCTGCATCAAGGGTTTAGATATCATAAATTGATAAAAACATTCTCTAAATTTTATTATAGATACATTGACTTATTAAGAAAATTTGGTTCTACATGCAGGGCTCTTATACATCAGGGCATTTCACATCCAAACTTCTATGGAAATATCATTTACAAAGCGCATAAATTCAAAAATTGTCCTTCCAAACTTATTAATCCGTTGAACAAACTTATTCATAAATGATATAAATACAGCATTGTTGTTAAATCTTTACTTCTGGTTTTTGTTGGCAAAAATATTGATCATCTTCTAAATGCTTTACACCATAACTAAATTTAAACAATTTTTCATATTGGCAGTATTTGGCATTGCACAATATCATGTTCTTCTTTCATAATTGATGATGTTGTTATACCAAATCTATTTAGAAGTATTTCAATTGAAATTTCATATGTAAGAAGGCTTGATAGCTAGCTGTCAGTAACTGCGAGTATTTGTCCGCACAGTACCTGTATGTATTGTCTTCCTGTTTTATGTACTTCATTGTAAGGGTACTCGTCTTGATAAGTTGGACTTTTTTCTAGTTTGATTTTTACTGTGAGTCTTTTTGTGAATTTATTTTTAGCCATTCACCACACATAGGGGGAGGGTTTGGATCCAAGAAAACGAGTTTAACCCCACCGCAATTTTTGCGCCTGTCGCAAGTCAGGAATATGTTGGTGATTGGCTTGTCCTTGTCTTCTTATAAAATTTAAGTTTCTTGATATTAGGGTTATTGGATGTGGTTTGTTTCCATTGATTTATTCACTTTTTTACTTTTTGGGGGCCATTTAGGGCTTACTATATGGTGTGAGGTTCCTCACTGTGTTGAAGACCATATGGTGACCCCTAGATGTTTTGTTTTTGGTCGTTTTAACCTGGATATGGGATGTTGTCTCCTTGACATTTACCCCATTTCCTTTCTTTTTCATAAAGGACTATGAATATCCACTCTGGAGTGTGTTTGTGCCCTTTTAACTTTGATAAGTAAAAGCTATGGTAGTAGTGTTTAAAGAATGGGATATCCATTTCATAGAATATTATTGAAAAAATAGATTACTGTAAAATAGACTTATATCATAGTTCAACTATCCGTGAAATCCGGAGAAATGGCATCAAAAGTAGCCAGTGCAAATATTCAGTATATAAAAGCACACTGAAAGAAAGTCTAAACGCATGAGTTCTAAATCTGCACAAATTGTATTTACAGTAGCTTTCGTATAAGCGTTGTTCAATTGTTTGTTTTGCCATGCATTTGTATAGACTTTGTATCATGTGCATTTACTCCATATCCGTTAATTGTTAATATGATTGCTGCAAAATATTACAAATAAACAATGAAGGAATATGGCATAAATGCAAATGAGACAAATCTCCACAAATACATGATAAACAAAGCAATAAAGATATAAGGTTTATCTTCAGGGGACATTAACAAAATATTTTTTATTTCATTTTAGTCCAAATATTTAAAAATTGTAAAAAAAAAAACAACTTGTTTTCCAGGCCTCTAATAACATTGTGTCTAGCATCTACCAGCTCGGGGCACTCTAAAAGAAAATGAACTTCATTTTCAAAGATGCTTATGTACATTTTAAGAAAAATAAGTTTAAGTGAATAATAAACCGAACTAGAAATTCGAAAATTCACGCATATTTTTTTTATACATTTCAAACCTCTTTATATTACTGCACCCTAGCAGCCTGAAATTAGTGTACCTTAGGGAGCCACCGCGTGTGTTCAGTTCACAGAGGTTCGACTAATTAAGCTTACTTCTTTTTATCAACATCTTCATTGTGCAGGTTGCCATTCATTATCTTTACTTTGCCTTCTTCTTGAGATTTGATATGGTAACGTTCATGACCATCGCTGTCAGAATCCGGACTAGAATCATTACTTTCATCATGTAATGACCCAAAGTCGTAATCAGGTTCAAATACGTCGTTGTCGTATGATTGCTCCATTTTACTGTGTCCGTTCGGTACGGAGTCCGTTCCTATTATCTCAATTTCTTCGTCATCTTTCGGAAGTGTGATATCTTCAAAGAATTTCACTCCTCTGTCTTTCTACAAATAAAAAAGCAGGAATAGTTAGTTAGAAATTCGATTTTCATCTTTTTGAAAGGTAATGTCATCAAACATTTTCATTGCTCTGTCTTTGGCAACAAGCCCGATTAAGTTTTCTTAAATCTAGAAAACCACAAATAATGTGTCCATACTTTTTATTTCAATATTTTTGAAACGGATCTTATAGAACAATTGTAACGATGCCCTCTTGTTCAGCTAGTGGCTAAAACTACGCCGTTTACATTCTTTGAAATGAATTATTAGTTCCTCAGTCAGTAGGGTAAAGAGGTCCAGGGAAGAACCGCAAAACCAGAGGATTTTGGAGCTTTATTTTTTTTCTGCAATATAAAAAATGTATTTCTATAGTCTTGAATTCGCGGTTTTTGGTAGAGCTATCAAATACGTCAACTGCATCACAATATTGCGGCATTTTTTGGCTTCACCTCTTAACGCGAAAATAGCAAAAAATAAAACTGCCGAGAAAAATTCTCTCTTTACAGTTTACAGTAAATGGTTTCATGTAAAATTCAAATGTTCGCGCTATTATTTGAACATCGCCATGAAACAGATGAAAAGGCTTCAGAAATGGGTTTTTGATAAATTATAGGCCACTTTTAAAGTTTAAAAACCCATTTTTTTAATATCGCATGTAACGTTACATCCTTACCTGAGACTTCCCTCGCTTTTTGGGCTTTTCTGGCTTCTTTGCAAGTGTTGACAGTTTTTCAAGCTTGTATGCAGACCTACGGCGTGACATTACTTGACAAGAGAAGGACACCCTATGACCTATCACCCTGATATGCAGGCAATAGTGTCATTTTTATTGCCTCCATATATATTATGTGTATTTACTTAATTTAAGTATCTATAGTTTATGCTATGTGGTATTGAAGGGTACTTACATATAAGTAAATATTAATAAAGTTTAAATTATACCTTCTCGTCGTCAGAAAATTTCCAGATTTTCACTTTGACGTAAAATTTCGGCATCACACCCTTTTTGTATATATGTAGAAAATCAGTGAACTTGCTTCAAACAAATTTATAAGCCAAACCGACCATTTTTGTAAAAACGTGGTCATCATATTGAGAGTCCATCGGCTAAGTTGTATACTAGTATCACTAAGGTGTGGGAAATACAGTTTATAGACCAGGACAGTTTACACAAAGTTCAAGAGTTACATCTGAAACTGTGCATTGTATAGTTTATAAATTACGTTGAATTATATGGAAGATTGTTATATATGGCTACTTCGAAAATTCAAAAGGTCTTACAGGAGGAGTTTAATGGGTGACACACACAATAGAAACATCTACCAATGCACAATTCCAGTTACCATGGTTACTAGTACTTCAATGAATTAGACGATGATTTTTTTTTAAATTCACTTGTACGAGAACGAAATAAATGTACAAATGTTTAGATATACAATGTATGTCACGCCTAGGCATCTTGATGGTCTAAACCAATCTGGAAGATAGTCGATCTGAACAAACTGGCCCTATTTTGGAAAATCTAATAAAGATGATTGAGTAAAATATACTATCAAATTATAAGAAAACAGGATTACATTTAGTATTCATTTCAATTTCAGCCCCATATGTCATTTTAAAATTCCGAATTTATCAAATATCTTCATTCTTCAATCATATTTTATCAATTGTCTACGTTATTCTACTTTGGGAAACACTTTTCAATGACATGGCATTTTTAGATTTATAAATATCGTCAGTTTGTTCGATCGACTCTCTTCCGGTTTAGTCGACACCATCAAGATGTATATAATGTAATGTTAATTATCATAAGCAACTGATTTGTTTTCAGTTTTTCTTGATTGTCTATTTATATAATCTCTGTAGCACAGGAGCAACCATTTGATTTTAGGCAGCTATATGGTCAAATTTTTCATTCTGGATTTTTTTTTTATGTGCAACCCGTCTATTCTGGATTTAAAATTGTTTTCTAAGCCTGGTCTAAATTTCAGTTAATAAAATATAGTTCCTTATTAATTGCTTCCTGCCTTTTACACGGTCATCCTATATTCCTTTTTAATCATAGCCTATTATCTTGCAATGACCATAGCCAACAACCCCACCTACTCCCCATAAAAATCAAATGGTTGCTCTCTAATTGTAAGATTATAATGATACAACATTAGTGTTTCTTTTAACATTAGCAAGAAATCTAGAAAAAACAAAAAGAAAGATTGACTGAAACGGGCAAAATAAAATAAAATAAAGGAAATCGGAAAATACAGACTTCAAGCACAAACAAAATTATAATTGGGGGATATACATTTCACAAGAAGTGAAACAAGAGCTAGAAAAGATTTCCGTTCCATCACATTATTATACTGTCATGCACTTGAGATACCGTCTTTATCAGTACAAATATAAGTTATACTGTCCACTCCAACAAGTCAAAATTGTACGCCCATCTGCTATTTGTAATAATAACAACAATGGCCAATTAAATGCTTTGACAGAAAATATTAATATAGTTCCTAAATTTTATTGATTTTTTTTATCTAATTATTTAACGTTTCGACGACCTATATGCATATTTCAAATCTTTATTTTTGAACCAACCTAGTACAGTAGTGCTGGTATAGTGGTACATAAATATTCAAGTTACACAAGAATAACATTTTCTGTGAAAATTTTACATTAAAATTAATAATCTCATCTTCAGCAACAGAAGTTTTCACAACCAGCGCGTGTCTCAACTACTATATTTCTTATAAGCAGACAACGGCAGTAGAATACAGAAGGAACAAAGGAGTTGTATTTACAAAAATCGAAGTCCAAAGACTTGCCAAAAAACGAGAACACGGAAAACAATGACGTTTGACAGTTGCGAAGCACAGAAATAAAAAACACAACTTTCAAAACCAAGGCACTCACAGTGTGTACTTCCATGAAACTGAGAGTGACATCAAGTGCTCCGGAAGGGTAAGGTGAGTGTTTTCCCACTTTTCTGCACGATTCGACTTTTTACTTTTTGTCTAGCAAAGAAGAAAAAATCATTTTAATCGTTAAGTCAGTTTCAGGTCATGTTAAATCTTGATATTTCCGCTTCTATTGTAACATTCTAAAATAGACCATCAGCGGTCATGCAGAATGTGATAGTGCATGGTTTTATCCTAAAATAGAAAACTAAAGTAGAATGACACAACGGCAAATCACATTGTCCTGATTGTTCGTTTCAATTGGGCGGCTCAGTAAAATATAACTGACAAATATTGATTATGCCAATAATTAAATTATATTTTGTTTTTTTATGTTTTTTGAAATTAAATATTTTTTTTTTTATTTTGTAAGAATTTTACATATTTTGAGTAGAAAGATGATGGTTCTAATGATGTTTAGAGTGCATATTGTAAAAATAAGTTTATTCATGTAATAAATCAATTATTGGCTTTGTTATAAGTCGTAATTGTGATTTATCAACCCTTAAAATATATATTCACCTCGGCTACGACTCGGTGAATATTACAATTTATCGCGTTGATAAATCACGATAGTGACTTATAACAGTAATTAATGGTATTATAGTATACTTCACATTAATTTCCTTAATATTGATTGGTTAACCGTAAGTGGTGTTTTGGTATACAACTCCTCTGTTGAATATAACACCCTTCTGTCCAGTATACTTCCCACCCTAATTGTACAGTGACGTCATTGACGTTACTTGAAGTAGCAATGCAGTCAAAATGTTCAGCATAATATAACACATATTGCCTTTAATTTGGGATGGTATACTAGATTACCACACTCAGACTACCGTCTCGGGTGATATGCTATCTTCGTGTGATAATCTTGTATACCATCCTAAATTGCAGGCAGTGTTAAACTTTGTATAATACTTTCCACCTTAGCTAATGGAAAGATTCAAAACACTTACAATATCTGAATCGATTGCAAAGACTTTTTCTTGTTTTGAAACTAAGAGGAATTTGTAAGTCCATAAAAGTGGTCTCAAATCTCATAAAAGGGTCAATTCGAATAGAAACGCGACTGTAATCAGCTCTCAGGTGTGGTCATTCAATTGCGATCAATTACAGAACCATAAATCTGTTTTGCTTTCCTTCGGGATTTCCACCAAGGTTGAAGACACAGAACTCCCCTCTTTGTACTGAGTACCTAAGTTACATAAATTACCATACAAAGAACGATACATCGCTGGATCTGCCAAATGCTCTACAAAACCTATATCTAAATTGCTAACCTCCATCTTGACAGCTGTTAAAGAGGTCCTTCAAAAATACTGTGATACTTGCTTTTCAAGAAGCGGTGTAAATGAAATGTGGATTTTGAAAAACACCAAAGATCTACTTGACATCTTAATCACACTGTAACAGCATTAAAACTTTCGACTTCTCCACACTTTACACTACTATTCCTCATGAACAACTAAAATCTCGGCTGAAAGGTTTGATTCATAGATGTTTCTCACGTAAGAACGATGAACGAAGATATAGGTACATTGTTGTAGGTAGAGAACAAGCCTACTTTGTGAAAAATGACTCCGAATCGGAGAAAAAATATACAGAGGAAGAAGTGATTAAAATGTTAGAGTTTCTGATCGATTTGTCCAGTTTGGAGGACTTGTTTTTCAACAGACTATCGGAATTCCTATGGGCACAAACTGTGCGCCTCTCCTAGCCGATCTGTTTCTTCACTCTTATGAAGCTGAATTCATCGAAGGGCTTCTTCAAAATAAAGATAAAAAACTGGCACAATCCTTCAATTTTAGCTTCCGTTATATAGATGATATTTTGTCGCTAAACAACCCTCGCTTTGGTGATTTTCTTCATTTGATCTATCCAAAAGAGCTCAAAATTAAGGATACCACAGACACTTCTACATCAGCCTCGTTCCTTGACCTTCACCTTGAAATTGACAACAGAGGGAGACTTCAAACTAAGCTGTTCGACAAACGCGATGACACCACCTTTCCAATAGTAAACTTCCCTTTTCTTTGTAGTAACATCCCAACAGCGCCGGCATATGGAGTTTACATCTCCCAGCTCATTCGCTATTCAAGAGCCTGTGTTCGATACAGTGACTTCTTTGATAGAGCCCGGTTGCTCACAAATAGGCTACTTCTACAAGGGTATTTTACCCAAAACTTGAAGTCATCCCTCTAGAAGTTTTACGGTCGACATCACCATCTTGTGGACCGCTATGGGATATCTGTTTCCCACATGACAACAGATCTTTCCCTTTAAAGCTTAATTGTTGTTTCCTCTACCGGATTTGACTTTACTACCGGATTTGACATGTTCAACACGGCGGGTGTCTTATAAGAAGCAGGAGATGCTAACTCTACCGGTGCACCTGATCTCACCCATGGTTTTTTATTGGGTCCGTGTTGTTCATCTTTGAGTGTGTGCGTTCATTTTTCTTTTCTGTGCCGTACCCATGTTGTGTCTCTGTTTTTCCCCCTTTTTTTGTTTCTGGTGTTGCCATTGTCCTTGGATTGTTCGCTTTTGGATTGACGGTTCGGTTCTCACTTACTTTTGACAAGTCGATCGCAGTCTGTTCTGATGAGAACGGTAAAACCTGGTTACAATAAATAGGTGTTGATTAAATGTTTTCAATATGAACATAGACGTGTTTTAAAAGAATGTTGATCGTAAACACATATTTTACGAAAGGATATGGAGTAAATGAACATGAGACCATAACACATCTAATGTAAACAAGTTTAATGTTTCCGCGTTAAGAAAACTCCATGACTTGCTTTGTGTTTTTGTTTTCAGAATCTCATGTCGTTCAACACATCGGAACGAGACAAGTATAATAACGAACACACAGACAACCTCTATGAACTTACCTAAATCCGTATTTCAATTCGAGATTTTATAACCATAAAACCACACTTACCATGTATGGCCAATCAGGTTAAAATGATAGAAATTGATATTACCATGTCCTTTGATTTTCAAAGGTCTATCTTATAAATAAAATACCTTATCTAATTTATTCGAATTTAGTTGAGCTTGAAAATTCGTCTATATTTGTTTAAATATGCGACGTTTAAAACTGCTATCTCTCGACCCGGCAAAATTTGCTCATAAATAATGATATAACTACTTTATTGGTGGACATTTTTACGTGTAGGAGTTTTGACCTCATTGAATTCATGGATAAGTAGGAGTTCAAAGCAGATCTATATGCGCTAAAATACGTTGGTTCTACCAAATGATCGATACATGTACGTTTATAATACTGACATTGCAAAGTTTATATGAACTTATTTTATCAATTTTGAAAATATATATATATAATGAACTTTTCGAAAATAAATATATATTTTTTTGGTGAATCTTAACAATTTAAATACAGTGGAACCTGTCTAATCCGACACAGTAAGGGACCACAAAAAATATGTCGGATTTCACAGAATGTGTCGGAATACTCAGGTTAGGAAAACTTTAAAGTAAGTAAGAATCGAACCGTCAATCTAAAACGAATAATCCAAATACAATTGTAACATCGGTAAAACAAAGAAACAGAGACGTAATATACTGAGTACGGCGCAGAAAAGTACTGTTGATCTAAATATATAGGCAAAAAGTACCCCAAGAGTAGCTATTGTTGAAGGCCTAATAGTGATTTCATGATGATCTTAAACAACAATAAAAGCATTGGTCCATTGCTTGATTCTACTATGTTTTAGTACAGACTTTGTCTTATGTGCATTTACTCCATATCCTTATATATTGTTTATTAAAGCCGCAAGTAGAAGAGATACTGACGAAGGAACCTGGGAAGTGATGCTTCAGATATTAGAAATAAAAGAATATACACAAAACAGACCGAGAGCTACAGGTACTGTAAAACCACACAATTTTTGTTAGACAACTTTGCATGTTCGCCGGAGAGTCAGGTACTGCATCTGGTGTTTTTAATTAAGTTTAACTTTTTCGTAAGATAAAAATATACGTATTTAATTACCAAATATGCAACGGTCAAGCGAGTGGAAAAATTTTCATTACAGTTACATGTAGATGTAATTTTGAACCGCAAGGCGACTTTCTTGAAAACAAAACTACTTCCAGTGAAAGAAACACTTTACACATTGTTGATATTTGATTGACGGCAGACCACAAAGATGGTGCATGTACAATAATTGATAAACTGCACTGCCGTACATTCGATTGGTAGACCATCTTCCGTGGTTTGCTGACAATCAGTTATCAACAATGTGTCTATTTCTGTTGGTCGGCTTAAGCTTGGAATGTAAAATTACATCTCTATCATATGAAATGAAACTTTTGCCAGTCGCTTGGTATGTTACAACAAGAATACTATGTGGGGTTTTCGCACCGTTCATTGAAGATCTTATGGTGGCTTTGAGTTGTTATTACTCCCCTTTGGGTCGTTGTCTCTTTGACACATTCCCCGTTTCCCTTCTTTTTTCTATGATAAAAATCACCGCGAAATATAGTAGTGGTAAAATGTATTGCTGGAGCACACTGTTTTGTGATTCTTGGTTCAAGCCCGGAATACAGCTATAATTGAAAGCCAAATTTGAAATCAAAGGAAATCTTTTTTGTACCTATAAATGCCGGTGATATAAGTTTTCCATAGCTTACTGTCAAATTCAAGGACAGCTATATCATATAAAACTATAAAACAGTTTTAATCAAGGCATTACAAAGACAATATCATCGAACATTCCATGTTCGAATTAAAACAGAAATAAGAATGGATATTGTGAAGCACAAAATTTTCATTTGCAATGAACAACTATATGCATCTATGATATCTCCAATCTTGATATTTTCTTTTTTAGTAAACTAGAAAATAAGTTTAATTGCATAAATTGCTTACGTGTTACAACATGGTCAGTGGACTATCAAAAATACCATCTACATCATAATGCCCTCATGATGATTGTTCACGGCAAGGGAATTGGTTCACTCAATCACCTGTATGTTTCATGACTTTTTCCGATACCACGCGTTTACTTAGCTGATAGAATACCTTTTTTATTTGTCACTAGAGAGATAGTTTCTGTGATATCTGCTGGAATTTACAGGTTCTCATGTTCATATATTTTTTTCATACAAAAATGACTCATGACGCGTGGAAATCCCTTCCGCATCCAGTAACAATACCAGTGCCAAAATGACATAGCATAGCCATGACAGATAACAAGTTACATTCTATTGTTCATATGTAAATGTGATTTAAAAAAATACTCCTTAACATTAAGCAGTAAACCTAACATTAAGACTTCCTGGAGCAACAGTGTTTTAAAATCGAACCAGGAAGAATCGGTTTTCCAAAAGTGCCAAGCCAATTTAAACAATGACAGGTTTTGAAAATATTGAAGATTTAAATCAATTTAAAATCAATGAGTTCAAAAGATCGCGTATTTATCATGGAATTTTAAAATTTGCGATAACATAGTATTAAATACAAAAAAGTGAATAATGAGAAAAAAATTCACCTTTGACCGTTTTATTAAACCAGAGCAAACAATGAACAGTTATAAATTAGAAAGAAAAAGTCGTGTCAAAGATTTGTTTTCTCCTTAGTGATATTTTATATTAAACAGTGCACAAGATAACCTTCATAATATGTACAGAAAAGCAGATTATATGGATATAAAAATTTATGCATATATGATTTTTTTTTTCAGTCACGTCAACTAAAACTCAAAAGAAACTGAAAATGTCATTTTGTTGCAAGGTGCACTCGTTTTACCTAATACCGTTATAACTATTATAATCACCTATCTTCTGGTGTTTGCAATTTATGATTAACTAAAGTAATATTTAAAAGAATTTTATAGTTTTGTATGATTCTTTATAATTCTGAAGGTCAGAGGTTTCGATGAGGTTTTTAATTAAAGAGTGAAAAAAAATGAAGAACGGCTTCTTGATAATCAATTAGAATTGATTTTCCTGACATTGTTACAGTCATTTCAGAGTTAGCGCGACCAGTCTGGCTAGTAGTCAAGAAAAAATACTTCTACTCTACCCACTATTCTAATGATGATTTATCATTAGTTTTTGTCCTTTATTTAACATCAATAGAAAATTATTTAGTAACGCTTCATATACCACAAAACTGTCGTGTTTGGTTTACTAATCCAATCAAGTTATTGTGAATGTAATTAGAGTAGAGAGGGCAATCAAACTGTTTAGTCCATACTTTCTTTGTCTAGCAGTGTTTAATTTTTTTCATATATCACAGTTTTAAATGCCAGAAGGCATACTGTAGAAAGTAGATTTGCCTTGATTGGGCTATTGACTGTGTGTGTATTACCGTAACATACCTCTAGACAATGCTGCAAATAAGACTAGCTTTACAGATACACATGAATATTCCCTATGTATTCCTGACGTATCAACCTCGATTTGCACAATTCAATCACTAGTATATAAAAAAGAGGGGTGTGCATAATTATAATGTGCATGTTTCAGGGTTAATGCTGTCTTTTTATGGAGACATTACGACTTTACTCCATATTCTCAGTAAATGGGAATGTTTCATAATCCTCAGTTACTTCTCCTGAGTTCCGGACCGGGAGTTCCGGTGTTATATTGCCATTTTTCCCCCATGCCAGTTTTTCCCCGGGGAAAAAAGTGAATCGATCCAATTTTTCCCGCTAGGAAATTTTGGATCAGAGCCGTTTTCCCCCGGAAAAACTGGAATATGTGTACATATTGCCGTTTTTCCCCCATGTCAAAATTCCCCCCCTACATTTGAATATAAATGATCATGTCCATGCTTCATAAAAAAATCGTACATATGTCTTAATGAAATGTTTGTTGCATGAATTGTAAAAAAAAATATTTAAGGACTAACCCTGCATATAATTTTTTCTGTGATTACTATCAACTAATTTGCGGATCCTGAGGAATATCCGTGGGTCTGACCCGTTTTTTAGCTCGCCTGGCTTTTGCCACCACTTGGCGTCCGTCTGCCGTCTGTCCGTCAATTTTACAGTCTAGCAGACAAGTCAAGTTTCTCTGATTCAGTCCATTTCTCAAAAACTTTAGTGGTACATGTAGCTCAATGATATTAAGTATGTCTTAGGTAGCACATGTCAGTCTGGCATATGACTTTTGTCCTTGACCTCAATTCGTGGTCTATATCTTTTATTTTAAACAACAGTATTCCTTATTGACTATGCAATCCGTATCAACAGTAGCTATTTTTGTTGAATTAAATTTTAATCTCTAATATAGAAGCTGAAAATGTAGATATTTTAAATATTTCTGTTCAAAAAAAAAAAATTGTAAGAGCACATAATTGCACAGCTTCACCAATAAATAAAAACATGAGGGACAACGATTGTCACCTAATCTTTTTCTTGGTGTAGTTGCAATACATAGAACTGTAAGTCATTGAGTTGAACAACATTTTGTAGGCCTTTTCAAAAAATCAATTGGTCCGCTGTTCGGTTTCGGCATTTAAATACAATGAAACAGTTCCGGTCATCAATCAACACGGCAAGTTTACTGTGACAGTGCACTAATTTTTCTAATATTAAAATGTATTCAGGGTTTAAGTTGTGCCAAACGTAAGAGTGATAGCCGGAAGCGAAGAATGTTTGTACTTCTGTTTAATAGGAGAGTTCCAATCCAGGAAAAAGATAATAACTCTTTATGAAATGGAATATGATAATGATTTTTATACATAAAATTCTTTGAACAATATGGAGTGAAATTATGTGAATATTTGCTCTATTGCATTAAAATGGCACATGTTTTCAATGAATTCATTGATTGAAACGAAGTTCGGCAAATGACTTAAATCTTGTATAAGTTGTAGGTCATTTTGGGGTATTTTTGTACAAATTATAATTTGTATAAGCTAATTCTGTACAAATTCTAATTTCTACAAAGTGAAAAAACAAATTATAATTTGCACAGAATTTTTGTGCGAAATATAGTTTTTATAAAATTACAACTTGTACATATAAGAAAAAACATTAAAAGTATGATTTTCCTAAAATAAGGACAAACGGCTATTCTCAATAACAGAAAAGGAAAAAAATGTGACGAAAAGAACGTCGCGAATATTATCGATGACGTCGGGGGGAAAAACTGGCTCATGTCATCATTGAGGGGAAAAACAGGACTGATCCAGTTTTTCCCCCCGTAAAATTGATGGGGGAAAAATTGGATCATGTCAGTTTTTCCGAGGGGAAAATTGGGATCGATCCAGAATTTCCCCCCGGAAAGACTAGCATGGGGGAAAATGGCTATATGACACCGGTCCATAATGCTGGTGCATTTGTATGTAAAATTAGTTTTTTTAACTTTTAATTCAGGAAATAGTTTGCCGATGTATGAAGCCGTTTAATTGGTTAAAAACCAGTTCTAAGATACACAACTGAATGCGATTTTTTATCCCTTCATAAACCGCTTTACTGTTTATAAAGGGGTTGTAATATGAATCCTTTGATCTTACTGATAAAATGGAGGGCAATGCTTCAACAGAGTATTATATTACAGGCTTTTATGTTATTGCAAAAAAAATCTCGCTTCACAGAACACATTGAACCGTATGGGAATGGGAAGTGCTAGAAACAGTGCAACGCTATTATGTAAATAAATGCAAAGTTGAAGCTCCGCGCCTATCCACGAATTACATGACGAGAACTGACTCGAAAAAATACAAAGAAAACCGGAAATGAGGGTCAATAGACCACTATTGTAACAAGTTATTCCGAAAGCAAACGACTGTGCCTTCATTATACCATTCAATTATTGCGACAGATTAGCCCCCTTTCCGGTATATGTACAATAAATCGACGTTAGCGACATTGCAGTTTATTTATTTCAATAGCAAACTCAATTAATTGTAAGTTCAAACTATTCTAGTGTGATTTCTGGATCCACATTCTATTCTGATGGAAACACTAAAAAATACCATTTATCCAAGCGATATAGTAGGCATTGGCAAGTCTATACTTCATAAACTGGTGGGAGGGGGTCAAGGGAGTTCCAGAAAAAAGGAGTCCATCATTTTTTCAGTTTTTACCTTTTTGCAAGAATTCATAAAGATTTTATTCCAGATAAGGGTGTCAAATCTCCGCACCTCTACGTATCTACCAGTGCGAAAGTCTATTTAATTGAAAAATAAAACACTTATTATTTTATAATCTGAAACGATCAATTTGTACATGCTCTCTATCACGTGCTAATTGCATGTTACCTGTCATAATCAGTAGTCAATAAAAGGTTTTTCATTGGTCATATTACAAATCATATATAGTACCGCCTTACACATTAAAATATTTATTGCACTCAAAACGCTGTTCGTTTTCCGTGCAATAAATATTTAAATTCGTAAAAGCGGTGCTATATATATTACTAAACATACCCAAACCATGTCATATCGTATAACTTATTTTTTGTTCAAAAATTTTAGATATTCCTTAAATAATTTGGATGTTCCCTCCAGTCATAACATGGGTCTTTAATTACATTCACAATAGCTTGATTGGATTAGTAAACCAAACGCGACAGTTTTGTGGCATATGAAGCGTTACTAAATAAGTTTCTATTGATGTTAAATAAAGGACAAAAACAAATGATAAATCATCATTAGCATACTCGGTAAAGTAGAAGTCTTTTTTCTTGTCTACTAGTCAGACTGGTCGCGCTAACTCTAAAATGACTGCAAGCCATTTAAATTATCTGTTATATACTGAATGTCAACTTATAATTAACATACAAAGTTTGCCATACACCAGCAATAAAATGATCTTATAAATGTTAAAAAATGGATAACAGGAAACACCTACAATGGCTGAAAATTATAACTACATGCAACAGTTTGCAAGGGAACTACACAAGAAAAACACGTACAAGACAAAAGACAAACGTAGACAACGATAGGAACTCGGGACAGCCGGACTTGGTACCGCAACTAGCAAAAGCCAGCGGTAGGGTTAAACCGGTTAATGGGTACCTAAACCTCCCTTTTATCTCTCCCGTTTCCCTATAGTATAAAAACATACGAATAAAACCCAATACAGGTAGACTACTAACTCCATGACCACAATCTTGAAAGGAGAGCAAAAGACAATACGTAATTTTGAAAGATGGGTCAAGGGGTGCTCGCCGCTAAACTGCCGGCTAGCTAAAGGGACCTAGCCTGCTGGTAGAACACTGTCGCACTACGGAAGAAAAATCAAACTCAAAACTTCCCGAAGGGTTTGGTCAAGAATCATCATTAATTTCAGTAGACATCGGCAGTATTAGTGAGAGGCCAGTATGTGTGCAAAATTTTCAGGTCACTAGGTCTCAAAGCTAATTTAACGGATGCAAGCAGAATATCTTGCCGATATCCCCTATTAGGTAAAGAATGTAAGTTAGGTCCCAGCTTTTCTGGATTTTTAATCAATTTCTGGCATTTTTTAACAACATTTCCGTAAAATTGAGGACTAGAAATGCCCATTGTAATAAGCTGTTTACGAGTAACGCCATATTTAGATATAACATGTTCATATCTTTTTTGTAATGAACTTTATTGGCACAAATTTAAACATGGTTGTTATAATATTGATTGAGAAATAAACATTATTATCAAACAGTGAGACATATCAAACAATAATATTTTAAATTACGGCACAAACATTTCTGTTTGGGAAATTCAATTCAAGCAAAGTTAAAATTTTTGCAAACTAAATCTGAGCCTTTATGTCATACAAACATAAAGCAATATGGAAATAGAACTCGCAAAGTAATCTAAAATCCTATATAAAGACTTACAAATATATATATGAAAAAACATTTAAATACATATGCTTAATCATTATAAAATTAATTTTCAAGTATTGGGAGCCAGGGGTTCTAGTAGATTGCAATTTCCAATGGTGACTTCTTTCTACAATAAATATATCTCTCAAAAGAAAGATTTTCTATAATATAATTTTTGCGACCCTTAAAACTTAATTTATGTTATAGTTAAAGTATGTTTCAGAGTAATTAATTGAATTAATGTGCTTCGTAAGAAAAGGGGTGGTCAAGATGCCTGAGCACTTTAATTCAATTAATTACTCTGAAACATACTTTAACTTAAAGACCGTGCAATTTATTTAATATACAGAATTTTATATGTGAAAAAATGAATACTGACATCCCGCCATCAAAATAGAAATTCTACTCATGTATATTCATCAGTTTATTAAGGCTATATCCATCAAATAATTAATATAATGTATTTTTTGTTCTACATGCGGAAAATTTGTCTTTTATATTGATCTTGTGTCAATTATTTTTTTTACTTTTATTATATAAATACCAATTAGATTGTATTTGAAAAATTACCCGAGTTATCGATCTGTTGTCACTTTAAATATATTTTCTTACAACTGTTCATTAACTTGCGATGGTAGTCGCGACAGTTTATGGATGTCGTTTGATCACCTAGATATTACAGAAAAGTAGTACAGGTTCGATCCTTGGACCGGGGAAATTTTTCCCACGTGAAACATAAACTTCATCTAATATTTAGGTGAAACATAACAGAAGGTCAAAGTTGGCATATATGTGAATGAATATGCATAAAAATTAATGAGGTAAATAATTCGGGGTAAGTAAATAATTTGAGGTAAATTATCAGTTAAAGTGCTTCAAAATCGAGAGAATCAATGGAAAGACAAAAGAAAGATGGGATAGTCCAAGGCATTTACAAGAATTAAAATGTCTTGAATAACAAAAGAAATGCTCATAACAGGTCTTTAATTCCATTTAATTTTGAAAAAATAAAAAAAAAATATTATTAATAAAATTAAGTTACGCATATCATTCAAAGGGTTTCGTATACCATAGTAACCAAATAATACAATTTCTATATTCAGTGGAAATTCAATATGAGTTTTGTCAATTGAGACACTTGATTACAAGACCAAAATAAATGTTGAATAGTTTCAATTTCTTCTCTGCAAAAGGAACACTTGTCATCTTGTTTGATTTTCTTTTATTTTAAAGATAATTTGTACCAATTATTCTATGTAAAATCCTGTACTGTAACCATTGGAGTGTAGTATTTTTAGTGATAGAGAAAACCATACGGTGATTTTTTTCCAATCTAAAGATTTACCAAAAGAAGTGGACCATTTTTCTTCACAGGTCAAATCTGCTTCTTTGTTTAGTAAGGCGTTATACATGTCTTTGGATCCTTTCTTTGATTTTAAAAATATACGAATTTGATTGGGGAGTAGGGGACCTTGAACCCTTTTCAAGTTTGTAATGTCAATGTTTAAGTTGCGCAAGAAGGTTTTTATACAGGATATAATTCCATTGTATAACTGAAAGTTTGTATTAATATCATATTTTTGGATAAATTGATCATATGTGAAAAATTTTCCATCCTGACTTAACAAGTCATTTATCACCCAAACACCTTTTTCCATCCAATTTTTATAGACTACTTTTTTGTTATCTATTTTTAAACGTTTATTTTTCCAGGTACTGTGTGTTAAAATGTTTACGTTTTCAAATGTATTATTATTAAATTCCATCCAAGCATCAAATATTTCTAGCCAGAATTGGTTCTTCAACTTTTTGTATGGACCAGTATAAAGCATAGTTTTTGAATCAATATTTTCTGACAGGAGAAAAAAATTTGAAGGTCTTGGAATTACTCCTCACTAACCTTCTAACCCATGTAAGTTTTAATCCTTTCATGTATTTAACAATATCCAACATTTTAACCCCCTACTTCATAAGGTTGTATAAGAATGTCCCTCTTTATTTTGTCAGGTTTCTTGTCCCAGATAAAAGCATAAAAACTAGAAATTAAATCATTTAAGACCGATTTACTAGGGCTTGGTAATGATAAAAATAAATGATTGACTTTTGAAATAATAAAAGATTTTATTACTGTTATTTTACCTATTGGTGATAAGGTCTGATTATACCAACTTTTAAAAGATAGCTGAATTTTTCTAATTTTTTTGTTATAATTTAAAGATTCTATTTCTGTCAAATTTACTGAGAACTCTATTCCGAGCATTGTGAATCTACTGTTACCCCATTTCAATCCCCACTTTACACACATTGCATCTTAAGAGAATTTTTTTTACCTATCCATATTACTTTAGTCTTGTCTAAGTTTATTTTCAAGCCCGATATATCTGCATATTTCTGAAGAAGACAGAGAGAAGCATCTAAAGATTCTGCAGAACCGTCTAAGATTAGAGATGTGTTTTCTGCATATCGTGAAAGTTTAAATTCTGAATCATCAATAGTTAAGCCTGTTATTTTTTCATCTTTTCGAATTAGAGTTCCTAATATTTCTGCACATAACAAAAAGAGATAGGGAGATAGACAACCCCCTTGTCTACAGCCTCTTTGTATATCAAAAACATCTGATAGAAAACAATTCTGAGTAACAGCTGACTGAATGTTTGTGTAAAAAGTCTTTAACCAATTACAAATAGATGGGCCAAAGTTAAATGTATAACTTGATATATGAATTTCCATGATATTGAATCAAAAGCTTTTTTCACAATCTATGAGGAGAAGAATGCCAGGAATGTCATTTTCTTCAGTATAAAGAAGGATATCATGTATAAGTCTTATATTTTCACCTATAAACCTACCTGGAATAAAGCCAGTTTGTTCATTACTTATTAAAATATCTAATACTGATTTCAATCGTTCAGCTATACAACTAGGATCCAGCTTATAAACTATGTTTAAAAGACTTATAGGTCGCCAGTTTTTCATAAATTGTTTAGGCTTATCTCCTTTTGGAATGCATGTAATTATTCCCTGCTTTTGTGTTATTGTCATCTCACCCTTTCTATAAACATGTTCATATATATTACAAAACTTCTTAAATGTATTCAACAACTTGTGAAATCTGTAACGCTGTTGTAAAAGTTTGGCTGTGATAGTACGGTTACGTTCATTGAAATCATTAAGAGTAGAACAAACTCGTGCGAATCGTACCAGTTGAGAAATATACACCCCGTAGGATGGAGCATGGGGAATGTCGCCGTCAAGAAAAGGGAAATTAGTAATAGTGAAATCAAAATCATCCCTTTAATCATTTATTTTGGTTTTGATTTTAGAAGTCTTAGAGGGCAGCTTGCCTTCACAAATATGAACCTTTGGATGGGCCAATCATCTGTTGAGACATCTGAGACATCACTACAAAATCACAGATAAGGACAAAAGGTCTTTCAACTAAAATGTGCACGATTTGGACGACATCAGCCGAAAAGGAACCATCAGACGGAAGCCTTAAGTACTAAATATATTCTATACTTAGGACAAGCGAGGCAGCAGGCCACTCGTGTAGAAAGTGTAGCACTTATCAAAGCAATTCAAGAAACCCCAACTGGATTAAGATCAGCTAGCCCAAGAATTATAAAATATCTTAATTCAACACCAACCGCAAACGCATATAACTTAAAAACATTCAAGGCTATACTTCGACCAACGAGGCCGATGATGAAACCAATTTTATCAGCATTTTGAGAAAAACAACAAGGAAATGTAGTTCTAGAGATAACACCATCATCATTGAAGATGAGAACACCAAAGTGGGAACAGAGAACACTAGCTTTGCAGAAATAATGGGAACAAAAGGTGCAGGTACCATGAATGAAATGGGAACTATCTGTAAGCTTTTGTGCTATATACAATCTGCTTATTCGAGGAACCATCCTTCTGGACGAACCATGTCATCTAGTTATATGGGTTTCTAAAAGATGAGAATAGAGAACAAGATGTATCTAGTTCGAGATGTAAGAGTTAAAAGGGCGCAGTCACAGCATTATATCACCATCTACTTGTCGCCTACAGCAAACTATAAACTGAAAAAAGTAGGACAACTAATGATAAACAATAAAACGGTATGATGTGGCAAAACTGCAAAATGAAGACAAACAAAGGATATTTTCAACTTTAAATTTGAAACAAGTTCATCATTCTAAACGACAAAAACCATGACCAAATATCAACAAAGAAATACTGGAACGAGATATAAAAAAAAAGTGGTAATACCATCTTGTGAAGCGTAAGTAGGGAAAAAAGAAAAGGGATTAAGCAGTTAGAATTGAAATCAACTGAAGCACTTGTAAAACATGTTACGAGGAAACAACTGAAGAATGGTCTTACTAACAGCAAGATAAGAGCAGCAAAACCGAAAGCAAAGTCCAAAAATGTTACTCAGAGGCAGATAAAGAAGTAAAAAACAGGGAAAGACCCGAAAAAGATGGAATTCATATCGAAGTTGGAATCTGAAGTGGAGCAAGTAGCCAGGCAGAATAACATCAAGGGCCTATAATAAAATATTAGATTGCTAACAAATAAGTTCAAACAATACAGTAGACAAATAAACGATAAAGAGGGGAACGCTTTGAACCATATTTAAGCTTGGTGTATGACGGGTGCCAAACATAGAGTAGAACGTGTTGACCTATCCGGAGCACCTGACGATACCCCGAGTTTTTCTGTAGTGGTTCATACTGCTATTGCGTTAGTTTTGTGGTGTTCTTCTTCATTTGAATTGTCTTTCTTTGTAATGCTGTCGCAATTCGTTTTAAATATGAATGGCCATGTTTTTTTTTTTTTTTATTTTTTTATTTTATAATTTTCCAGTTTCTCCGTTTTTAGTTTGGTAGTGTATCTAAAAATAAGAAAGGAGCAAATTAAGATATTCTAGTTAGTAAGTTGAGCCTTTCACAGAAGTTCTTAACCAACAATTACCAAACATTGGGTAGAGATTCCACAAGCGAATGACATCTTACCTATGAGCCTTCCGGAAGGCCTATTCTGGAGAGGGTCAAATTATTTACACACTACATTGAAATGAGAGTATAGGGTATCCCATGAAGTTAACAGACCCAATTATCATCACTACAGGGGTACGTCAAAGATGCTTGCTGTCTCCTTCCTCTTTGTCCTTTCAGTCGATTGGATAATGAAACAAATTACTTTAACAGATCAACTTGACAACTAAGACTTTGCAGATGACATACCATCTCGTTTAGAAGAAAGAGCAGCCAAGACTGGACTCATCATCAGTACAAAAGTGCTCAAAGAAATACTAACTATCCTATCAGTCTTGAAGTAAAATCAACCCCTGTTGAAGAAATGGAATCCCTCACAACCTCAGCAGTGTAATTGAAAGTAAAGTTGGATCAGTAAAAGATATTAAATGTACAACAAGAAAAGAAAGAACATCCTTTAGAGTGGTGTTGGCAACATCATACCGAATACAAAGATAAACTCGTCAACTCCAATGTCAAAACCATCCTGTTATATGGTTTTAAGACATAGAAATAACAGGATACCGAAATATGGCAATTTCGACAACTTATATCTCTTCAGTGCAGATAAAATCAAATTTTAGAAAGTCCATAAACAGAAATATATCAGTATGTAAAAGCTGAAAGAGAACAAATTGCCAATACGATCTAGATAGAAAACAATCAGCAATAGGCGCATTTATAAGCTTGAAGTCTTTGTCAAGGAACGCCAGACAGATATTGAAAATCAGATGGTTTAACAAAATTACCAATGTTGACCTCTGGAAGAAAATTTTCAGCAAGAACCCATGGAGTTTGAGCTGACAAAACGAGAATTAGACACACCCTACGAAAATGCAATCTGTACATTCCATCACTAGACAGGCCTCACAATGGAATCCAAAACAGAAAAGGAGGGTTGGTCACCCAAGAAACACATGGCGACGAAACGTCACAGATGAAATGGAAACCAAGGCGTACAAATGGACTGATGTCACCAGACTAGCCGAAAACAAAACTAGTCACCAAAAAGAAAGGAAATGGAGTAAATGTCAAGGAGACAACATCCCATCTCCAAGTAAAAACGACCTAAACAATACACACGGGTACTGTCCTGACAAATGCTCGCAGTCACTGACAGCTAACTAAGGATATAATTTCCACTGACTATGATATTAAGCCTTCTAACATAAGAAACTTAAACTTAAATACTTCTAAATTAATTTCGTATAGATGACGGGGTGTTGTCAGTGGCCTATGTACCTCCTTGGTACCATATGCTTAAACAAGCAAGAAGGTGAGCGAAAAAATAAAACGTAAAAAAATATTATTGGGGTCCCAGAACAGTGATTTTTGATTATGCAAAGTTGATTTAAGACGCTAACATGTGGCGGAAATGGCAATCTAGGGCGACAAGTCATGTATGTGTAATTGTAAGTCATTCTTTTGTGAGTTGGTCAGCCCCGTCAGATCCAAAGTGGCATTCCTACAATCACATTTGGTCCTGTTTCACATCGTTATATCTAAAATTGTATTCTCTTCGTGATTAGTATCATGGTTTGTTAATAATACATAACAACAATAATGATAATTGTATATTATTATTATTATTATTATTATTATTATTGTTGTTGGTGTTGCTGCTGTTTTTAATTATTAACAAACAAACAAAATAGAAATTAAAAAAAACTTTTAACGAAAGCAAGCTTAAATTCATACTTCAATACAATCATCAGAATTAGACATGACCCCATGAATCAAATTTGCTTGAGCCTCTTAAAACCACAATCAACAGATTTTCCAGTGAATTGAAATATAAACTTACCCCACTATAGATTAGTGGCAATTCCATGCCACTGATTCAGGATGCCATGTCACTAAATCAAGCAGCCATACCAGTCTTATATATATAAGAAATCAGATGTAATGTTTTATCGCCAAAAGACGTGCCTTTCTGACTACCATGTGATTTGAAAACAAAGAGGTCATAATGAGGGTTTTATTTTAAGTTTTTTTTATATTTATTTTAGTTTGGGCGAAAATGCGATAACGTTTTGATTTAAAATAGCTTTGCAATGAACATAAATGTATTTGAACTGTGCTTTTAGTCACAAATAGCTTGATTGAAAAGCACAATTTTCTCTGCGCTGCAAATGAATTTTCTTAGGCCTCATTCACTCTTCGGATTTGTGAAATATACAACCAATTTATACGTAATATACTGATAAACTCTTTAGATACCAAAAGAGAATATAAATTGGGGATATTTACATTGAAATTTAAATTGAATGTGAAGATTTATAATGGCCATCATTGCAATCGATATTTGAAAAAATAATAGATTTTATTGGAGTTGTAAATAATCCAAGGCTATAAAACCGCAGACAAATCCATCCTATCAGGATTATCTGATGCAGAATGCGCTTTAAAAGCTTGCTATTAACCAATCAAAATAAGCAGTTCGTGAAATTGTTGCAAGGTGTCGTGAAGAAAGAATGGCATAACAGGTTTTCTGGAAACGACCTTGAGATCAGTGTGATGATATTTATAAGGTGTTTTTTTTTAGTCATCAAGCACCAGCAGATTTTGTTGTATGTAAATAGTTCACGGGCTCAGTGTCGTTATGAGGCGAAACATTATTGAACTGGATCAGAAAGTTATTGATAGACATATCAAATGAAGCAGTAGTGAGTGAAACCCAAAACGAAGTTAGAGGGCTGTTTTTTCTCTTTTTGCGGATAACGGTTTGTTTTCTATTTTTGTTTTTACGGGTTTTTTTTTGTTTGTTTAGTTATTTTTTGTTGTTTTTGTTTGTTTGTTTTTGTTTTGTTTTTGTTTGTTTTTTTTCTGATGATCGCGGGATGATAGGGCTTTTTCAAAACGATGCAGTCTTATATGGTCAAATCAGACTGGTTATGTTGATATGGACTGTTTACTTCCGGCTGTATTACATATGCAAAACATAAGATATTTTTGCTAAGTATGTAATAAAATTTATATAATTTCAGAATCAACAAAACATTTATGAAGAGGTGTTGTCAAAAATTAATGGAATTTCTAGATTCGGAATACGACCATATTTTTAACAGATTCATTCCATACAGTTTTGTCCCTTTTTATACAATTCTTAATGGACATTGTGTAAAGATTTGATGTACACGCTTTAACTCCTGATGATCCGTTGATCCAAGAGGAAAAATTAATGGAATTAAATCATTGTGGTCATCGAGTTAGCTACCTGTATTGGGTTTTATTCGTATGTTTGTTATACTATAGGGAAACGGGACAGATAAAGGGGAGGTTTGGGTAAACCGGTTTAACCCTACCGCTGGCTTTTGCTTAAGCCGGTACCAAGTCCGGCTGTCCCGAGTTCCTATCGTTGTCTACGTTTGTCTTTTGTCTTATTCGTGTGTAGTTCCATGGCAGATTGTGGCATGTAATTATAATTTTCAGCCATTTTAGGTGTTTCCTGTTATCCATACATTGGTCAAATCATGTGTTTAGAGACTACAGATGGGTTTAGAAACGGAAGTGAAATTGCATAATGTCAGTGCTAAGACCCCTCTGCTAACTGTGGAAACATCGAAACTTTTGAACTTTGAAACTTTTTATTTCACTAAAGGCCCCACAAAAGGCACCATAGTACAATATTACTCCTATAAAATATGGAACAGACACATACTACATACGTATGAGAATTAGTATATTAGTAAATGGAAGTGATTAATTGCAAATTACTAGTTTTTTAATACAGATATAACAATTATGCAAAATTTTGCCAAGCCATTGAGTACATATTTATCTTAAGTATTCATTATCTCAGAAAAACTAACAATGTTTATGTAACTATATATTGAAATGGTATAAATTTACATCTTTTGGAGCAGAAAAAAAAGATACAGTTTAACAAATAGTGAAACTTATCACCTATTTCTTCCTATCTATCTATAATATTTAAAAAAATTACCAGTCTCAACGGCATTTTTTGACGACCACATCTAAACTTGATAAGACGATGAATATACTGTAATATCAGAATTTACAGTCACCTCCGGTTGGAAATTTTGATGAAACATTTCTTACTTACATCTACATATATATCCGGAAGTCCGTCCATTTTCAATAAGCCTTGTTAAGATTCACATAAAATGAATGATCATGTCTAATGTCTAAAATTCCCCTGTATCCATCCAGAAAATATTTTTATTTGATTGATTTGGCCTCAAAACGTGTAGTGTATGGTCGATATGATTGACATAAAATTAAAAAGAGATTTCGGAGATATCTAAAATCTTTTTGTAAAAGTGGAATAAATGTTGTACTCTAGCAACGCAATAGTTATACCATACTGGTAGATATCCGGGAAAATCAGGATTGTAAATGTTGACAATGGGAAAAACAAATTCATTTGATTTATAGATTTATAGTGTATAAGAATAAAAGTTAAAAAATGCATTGTCAGATATTACATAATGTATCGATTTTGGATTTGTTTGAAATACCAAAATGAAGGTTATTGGGTGTGTAGAATATCATGCCTCAAGACACACACGATACATCAAAACCCGTCTGATATGCTATAAACTAGACGAAGCTCATTTAAATATCAAAAGACAACGAAACATCGACAACCGTTAGATGAACAACGGTTAATGATATCTTTTTTATATTAAAATTACTGGCTTCGTCTGGTTTATATCGTATCTGTGTGATTTTGATCGGGTTATACAGGATGGAGAAAAATGACGATCCCTCATTTAAACTGGAGTCTCTTTAATTAGTAAAATAATTGTGCTCTTGATAATGTGCGACATAAAAATACCATAAAAGACGGGCAAGCAGTGAGGCAAAATATGAACTTATTGGAGTACCCCTGCCCCCCTGCACTTTTTTTTATTGAAACAGCTAATCATCTCTTCTACATTGCACTCTTTACTACAGACATGTGAACAAAAGACGCCATAAATTGACAAATAAGACAGATCTCTCCATAATTTCTTTTTCATATTGTATATGTTGTGTACAAATTTTAATTTGTACAAAAATTTTGTACAAATTATAACTTGTATTTCCAGTTTGTACAAAATTAGCCCCAAATCACTTATAATTTGTATAAGACTTAAGACATTTGCTCAACATTGCTTCAAATATGATGAAATCAATGAAAACTTATCTTAGAATGATAGATCACATATTCACATGATTTCACTAATTTTTGTATAATTTTTAGGTATGAAAATTATCATCAGGGCAATACATAACCAGCTTTACAACAAAAAGTATTGTAAGTACACCAATCCTAACATCATGTGACTTTCGTGATTCCCCTTTGTTGCTTTTTATGTACTTTTGAGGCTGTGCATATATGTGCTCTAACAAGTTTTTGTTTCATGCAGACATATTTAAAATATCTGTATTTTCAGACTGTACATTAGAAATTAAATATAATAGCCCAAAGCAGCTACTGTAATATAATATGCACGGTGAATAAGGAATACTACTGTTTAAAATCAATGATTAAGATTTTTTATTGGATATCACAAAACTTATTGCAATAAAAATTCAAATACAAATTAATTGTACAAAATTTAGTTAAATTGTCTGATGTTCTGTATTACATGATTATTGAAAATGACATATTTTCAGTAATATTATCATTTGCGCATATGCAGAAAATAAATTAACAGTAACTTCGGTATTTTATTTATTACCTACATGTATGGGCCGATACCACTGCTGGAGGACTGTTAATCTCCGAGGGTATTCACAAACCCTGTGGTCAGTACTTTGCTGCTGACCCGAAAACCGACTTTATTGAAACTTGCAATATCTAAATTTTACAAAATTTTGTTTAAAACTGAGGAGTATCTCACTCATGCATAGCTCTGTCCTTAGCTGTATATTGGCTTTTCTATTTAGGTCCTTTTGGTTATTTGTTCTCTATGAGATTTGACAAATTTTCGGATAATGGACTTCCAAATCTTTTGGTTTATGTGCACTGATGAGACATAAGTTGTCGAAATGCGCATATGCAGAAAATAAATTAACAGTTACTTCGGTATTTTGTAATCGAAATAAAGTTTATCAAATGATGTTAGATTTTGTACAAATTACAAGTAATTTTTGGCTAATTTTGAACAAATAATAATTTGTATAAGCTAATTGTGTACAAATTCTTATTTGCACAATTTGAAAATACAAATAATAATTTTGTACAACATTTTGTGCAAATTGACAATTTGTACACAACATATATATATGATATAAAGCAAAGATCTCTCGCGGGGGAGGGGGGTGTGGACAATTTTGCCTAAAAATTAATGAATTTCAAGAAAATCTCGAACAAATTATCTTTTTTAACCAAATTTCATATAAAATTGTTTATTAATGTATTTTTAAACCAATACTTTTCAAAGGGACTATTAAAGCTACGGTTTCAGAGAGAGTCTGAAGTCTCAAGATCTTATCTTTGCATGTTCATGTCTAACGAAAGTAAGTATTCAAATGAACACTTCCAATGTTACAGGTACAAATTACGAATGAGGATGATAAAAATTACCGAACAAAGGTGTCAAGAGCATAAATCCAAAGGGCAAAAACATAAAGCAGAGGTTATAAACCATCGGGAAAATTGTAAACCGCAATGGTTCTGACTTGGTACTGGTAGTTCAAAAGAAATGATAGATCAACCGGTTTTATGTCACGCCAAATCTCCCTTCAATTTGCGGTAGTTTCCGGTACCAACCCAACAGTAAACCGATATCGGTGGAAAGAAATGTTCATTGAAGCACCAAGTAAAATTGATTTACAGTTCGGACCGAAACTACAAATATTCCCGTAGGGACTGATATTTATTTAAGAACCTTTTTTAAAGATTTTATGAGACAAAAGCATGAGGCAATCAAGTTCACAAAATCTGTCGAAAGGAATTGAACAATAACATCCTTAAAATTGAATACTATATGAGTAAGAAGTAAAGAGTTAATCCTTTGTGCCAGGACATATATATATATATATATATATATATATATATA
>MJUU01017113.1:376432-406478 GCA_002080025.1 Modiolus philippinarum | reverse complement strand
TTAAAACACAAACTTCATTATACTTGATCAAATGGACAAACAATAAAAGGATTTCATTTACAAACAAGATACCTCATTCAGAAGATTTGTAAAATATATATTTTTTTTACCATGCAGGATGTGGTCACAAAACAAGTCCGGAAATTCGGATTTTGCTAAATCTATAGAGCAAATCGGAATGAGAACCCCTCTCGCCCAACTTAACCCAAGTGTATAGAAAATGGAAATAGGTTGGGTTAAAGATTCACTATACAATCGTGATTTTCTTTGACATTTGAATTTAAACAAAAAAGTNTGCGAATTAATATAGTAACGAAGTTACAAATTCAATTCGGAAATGACTGTTAATTTAATTAGTAATTCAGTTCGGAAATTAAAGTTAATGTACTTCGGAATTACTGTCAATATAATTAGTACCTTTATAATTCATCTTAATTTTGTGCCAAAGCTTTTGTAACTTCAGTATTTACTATCAAAGTTATGGCCACTTTCCCGTGAATTCATTTCATTCAGCATAGCAATTTTGCAAATTCATAATACCCCGATATCTTCCCCAAAACTGTTTAAACATGTCATCTGTCAATCACACTATAAAAAAAAAGAAAACAAATTCAAATACATTTTCATACGTATAGATAAAAGATCAATTAAGCCACTGTACCTGTCATTTGTATGCAATTTTGACAAATGTTTGGTAGGTTTTTGTTAAAATTGGTTGCACAGTACCTTCAGACCCAAACTATGCTAATTGCCATTTTGAAGGGAAATTGTTTTACAATCGCATAAAAAAATTGGTTGGGTTCTCTATGTCCTTCGGGTTGTACTATCATCACAAATACTGTAAAAATGACCTAACAGACACAAACCGACTGCTAATGTCAGAAAACATACAAGTGTGGCATATATATTTTTTTACTTCATAGGAAGCACATTTATCATAGACTACCTTACGCGATTTTCGACGATATTTTAGGCTTATTTTGAAAATGGTCCAACATAAGAACAAAATTCAAGGATAAATGGCCATCGTCTTCCGAAAGAGAGGGTTCTCTTTTTGTAAAATATATAATTTAAAAATGCCAATTTTAAATAAATGATGCAATGTGCTTCTAAAGTTTGATACAATAACAAGGCGAAAAAAGATAATAAAGTTGGGACGATTGGGAAATTTTATATATAATTATCGTAAGTACGGTAAGTAATAATCGAACTAAAATTTCTTATACTACAACCGCCAATTCCAGCAACATATAGACATTGAAAACTACTTATGAACGTACATGTGCAATACTTCTTTTTCTTCTCATTTGACTTCTATCTATCTCTTGATGACATTAAGGACATTAAGGGATGGAAGGACCAATTTTAAATTATTATACAGCAAATTGTGTGAGATTCAAGGTCAGTTATACAAATTACATTATTTGTAAAATGCCAAGATCTAGTTATAAATAAAGGACTGGTGTTTTGAGACAAAATAAATGACAATAATAGGAAATCTGTAACATTATATATTTCTCTAAAAAGGAGAATAAAGGGTATTAAACTCTTGTTTTTTGTTTGGTCTTACTATGTTTTTGTAGAGACGTTGTCTCATGTGCATCTACTCCATATCCTCTGTTTATTTACTTAGGACTGGAGTTTGTCTCTCCTGAAGTGTGTAGTCCGTAAAAAGATTCCCGTATTAGAGGTGTATGCTCTCTATAAATTTCAGCTATGACGTTCTTGTTCTACTTCTATTCCACTATTCTTGGCATGTTTGGTTTAGATCTCTAGAAGATCCATGCATACATCCCAAGGTCAAATGTAAAACCAAATTTCCTGCCGGTAGCTATAGCCATTTTGATAAAGAATCCTCATTAAAATACAATCAAATAGTCATGACTTCATTAATAAGATTTATACCACCTTTGATTTTAATCCATCCAGTTTTTCTCTAGAAGAAGAGGTTTAAACACACTTCGGAAAGATACTATGGAAAAACTAAGTTTCCAGCCAACAGCCATTTTGGATGAGATATCAGCAACAAAGTCAAACACTTTCCGTACTGAATGATAATAACTTTTTCAATAGGTCCGTTACACATCTTTTTATGTTTTTAAATTAAAGTTCTACATTGTAGCAATATGTATACAAACTTTGGAAAAAATTGTATGTCTGCCTGTAGAAAAAATATGCCCTTAAATTGTGGTATAGGGCTATTGCCCATATATTGTAAATATAGTACGAAAAAAAAAAACAACAAAAAAAAAAAAAAACAAAAACAAAAACAAAACAAATTTGACCAATCTTTAGAACACTGTATCTCTTTTGACAGTCACCCCCAATATTTTTAGCTCACCTGACCCGAAGGGTCAGTGTGAGCTATTGCCATCACCTTGCGTCTGTCGTCCGTCCGTCCGTTAAACTTTTCACATATTCATCTTCTCCTCTGAAGCAAATTCAACCAAACTTTACAGGAATGATGAATGGAAGGTCCTTTACAAAGATTGCTCATTTCGTTCTGATCCAATAAAAAACATGGCCGCCAGTGCGGAACTTAGGTTTAACATTGGACCCTATGGGAAAAATCACATTTTCATCTTCTCCTCTGAAACCACTGAAGTAAATTCAACCAAACTTTACAGGAATGATGCACTAAAGGTCCTTAACATCGATAGCTCATTTTGTTTAGATCTGATAAGAAAAACATGGCTGCCAGTGCGGAACATCGTTTAACATTGGACCCTATGGGAAAATCACAATTTCACCTTCTCCTCTGAAACCACTGAAGTATGTTTATACATAATTAACAAGAATGATGTACTAAAGGTCCTTTACAACGATAGCTCATTTTGTTTAGATCTGATAAAAAACATGGCCGCCAGGGCGGAACTTAGGTTTTTATGGGAAAAATCACATTTTCATCTTCCCCTCTGAAAGCACTAAAGCAAATTCAACAAAACTTTGCAGGAATGATGTACTAAAGGTCATTGACAAAGATTGCTCATTTCGTTCCAATCTAATGAAAAACATGGTGGCCAGCACGGAAAGGACCCTATGGGAAAATCACATTTTCATCTACTCCTCTGAAATAACAGAAGCAAATTCAATCAAACTTTACAGGAATGATGTAAGGAAGGTCCTTTACAAAGATTGCTAATTTTGTTCCGATCCGATGAAAAACATGGCCGCCATCGCGGAACTTAGGTTTAACATTGGACCCTATGGGAAAAATATAGAATCCACAATCGCATCGAGTGAGAAACGACATTTCTACACTAGAGATAGTTAAATTTTCAAATATTTTAAACGCGAGGCTTGCCGAGCGTTTAAAATATTTGAAGATTTAACTATCGAGAGTGTAGAAATGTCGTTTCTCATAAGATACGGTTGTGGATTTTATTTCTCTAATGATTTCAAGGAGATTTTTGACAAAAACATGACCCCCCTTTCTGATGATCCGAAATAAATGTGTTCTTTGGAAGTGACGTCACCAGGCATGGTCGCCTTTTTTCATGACGTCACAATGGTAAAGTCGGAAAACGGCAAACATGTTTGACGTCATAATCGAATTTCATCCAATCACTTGCCGAGAACAACATTCTCTCTAGAGAGGAGAAACATATTTCTCAAACCGCTCAGGAAACTCACATTTTCATCTTCTCCTTTGAAACCACTGAAGTAAATTCAACCAACCTTTACAGGAATGACGCACTAAAGGTACTTAACAAAGATAGATCATTTTGTTCCGATCCGATAAAAAACGGAATGGCCTCCAGTGCGGAACATCGTTTAACATTGGACCCTATGGGAAAATCACAATTTAACCTTCTCCTCTGAAACCACTGAAGTATATATAATTAACAAGACTGATGTACTAAAGGTCCTTAACATCGATAGCTCATTTTGATTAGATCTGATAAAAAACATGGCCACCCGGGCGGAACTTAGGTTTAACATTTGACCCTATGGGAAAAATCACATTTTCATCTTCTCCTCTGAAATCACTGAAGCAAATTCAACAAAACTTTGCAGGAATGATGTACTAAAGGTCATTGACAGAGATTGCTCATTGGGTTCCAATCTAATGAAAAACATGGTGGCCAGCACGGAACATAGTTTAACATAGGACCCTATGGGAAAATCACATTTTCATCTACTCCTCTGAAATAACAGAAGAAAATTCAATCAAACTTTACAGGAATGATGTAAGGAAGGTCCTTTACAAAGATTGCTCATTTTGTTCCGATCCGATGAAAAACATGGCCGCCAGGGCGGAACTTAGGTTTAACATTGGACCCTATGGGAAAAATAACATTTTCATCGTCTCCTCTGAAATCACTGAAGCAAATTCAACAAAACTTTGCAGGAATGATGTACTAAAGGTCATTGACAGAGATTGCTCGTTGGGTTCCAATCTAAAGAAAAACATGGTGGCCAGCACGGAACATAGTTTAACATAGGACCCTATGGGAAAATCACATTTTCATCTACTCCTCTGAAATAACAGAAGGAAATTCAATCAAACTTTACAGGAATGATGTAAGGAAGGTCCTTTACAAAGATTGCTCATTTTGTTCCGATCCGATGAAAAACATGGCCGCCAGTGCGGAACTTAGGTTTAACATTGGACCCTATGGGAAAAATCACAATTTCATCTTCTCCTCTGAAACCACTGAAGTATATTTATACATAATTAACAAGAATGATGTACTAAAGGTCCTTTACAACGATAGCTCATTTTGTTTACATCTGATAAAAAACATGGCTGCCAGGGCGGAACTTGGGTTTAACATTGGACCCTATGGGAAAAATCACATTTTCATCTTCTCCTCTGAAAGCACTGAAGCATATTCAACAAAACTTTGCAGGAATGATGTACTAAAGGTCATTGACAGAGATTGCTCATTGGGTTCTGATGCGTTAAAAAACATGGCCGCCAGTGCGGAACATCGCTTAACATTGGACCCTATGGGAAAATCAAATTTTCACCTTCTCTGAAACCACTGAAGTATATTCAACCAAACTTTACAAGAATGATGTAGTAAAGGTCCTAACAAAGATATCTCATTTTGTTCAGCTCTGATAAAAAACATGGCCGCCAGGGCGGAACTTAGGTTTAACGTGGACACTATGGGAAAAATCACATTGTCATCTTCTGCTCTGAAACCAATGAAGCAAATTCAACCAAACTTTACAGGTTGCACCCTATGGTAAAATCACATTTTCACCTTCTCCTCTGAAACCACTGAAGTAAATTAAACCAAACTTCACAGGAATGATGTACTAAAAGGTCCTTTACAAAGATTGCTTATTTTCTTCTGATCTGATAAAAAACATAGCTGTCTGCAAGGAACTAAGGTTTAACATCGGACCCTATGGAAACAAGAATATGTGTCTAACGGACACAATGCCCCGCCGTACAGCTGTTTTGAACAATGGTATATCCCCCCTTTTTTCAAGATCAGTGAAGCATGAGGTTGATTACCGATTGTATTGGTAAATATTTTGAATATTTTGTTTACTTATATCCTAATGTAAATCTGTATAAAGTGTCATGATAAAAGCATACATCCTTCACACACAAAAAAAAACTTCAACCTGAGAGTGAACCTCATACTACCCCCATTTTTTCGATGATCATTGAAGCATGAAGTTAGTAGCATGGATAAATTTTTATTATGAATTTTGTTTATTAGATACTAATGTGTATTTTGATAAAGTTTAATAATAATAGCATATACATCCTTCACATATAAAAAACCTTCAACTTGAGGGAAAACCTCATACTACCCCCCTTTTTTCCATTATCATTGAAGCATGAAGTTGGTACCATGGATGAATTTTTATCATGAAATTTATTTAATTAGACACTATTGTGTATTTATGTAAAGTTTCATGATAATAGCATACATCATTCACAGAAAAAAAAACTTAAACCTGTGGGTAAACCTCATACTATCACGCTTTCCCCCCGTGATCAGTGAAGCATGAAGTTGGTTGCCAGGGCAACATTTTATTATGATTTTTGTTTATTTAGATGCTAATGTGTATTTATATAAAATTTAATGATAATTGCATACATCCTTCAAAGAAAAAAAAACTTCAACCTGTAGGTAAAGCTCATATTATCAAATTTTTATTCCATGATCAGTGAAGCATGAAGTTGGTTGCCAGGGTAACATTTTATTGTGATTTTTGTTTAATTAGACACTAATGTGTATTAATGTAATGTTTAATGATAATAGCACACATCCTTCACAGAAAAAAAAAACCTTCAACCTGTGGGTAAACCTCATACTATCACACTTTTTTCCTGTGATCAGTGAAGCATGAAGTTGGTTGCCAGGGTAAAATTTTATTATGATTTTTGATTAAATAGATTCTTATCTGTATTTACATAAACTTTAATGATAATAGCATACATCCTTCAAAGAAAAAAAACTTCAATATGTGGGTAAACCTCATACTATCACACTTTTTTCCCAATGATCAGTGAAGCATGAAGTTGGTTGCCAGGGTAAAATTTTATTATGATTTTTGATTAATTAGATTCTTATCTGTATTTATATAAAGTTTCATGATAATAGCATACATCCTTCACAGAAAAAAAAAACTTCAACCTGTGGGTAAACCTGGCTTGGGACGGACGGACGGACGGACAGACCCGAACACTATATGCCCACCTACTTTCCTAGGTGGGGCATAAAAATCACATTTTCATCTTCTCCTCTCCACTGTAACAAATTCAACCAAACTTTACAGGAATGATGTAGTAAATATCCTTTACAAATATTGCTAATTTCATTTCGGTATGGCAAAAAACATGGCCTCCACTGCAGAACATAGTTTACATAAGAGCCTGTTATGAGAAAGCCATCCTTTTCATCATCTTCTCTGAAACTATTCAAGCAAATTTAACTAAATGCATGGCAGGTCCTTTGCAAAAATTACTCATTTCAATAGGATCAGACAAAAACATGGTTGTTAAAGGAGAACATAGCTAAATATTAGACCATTGGTAATTAACATATTTTTGGTCATGCATGGCAATATTAGAAGCATTTTGTCAGGTGAGCGATACAGGCTCAGTCTCGGAGCCTCTAGTTTGCATATTTTTACAGCATATTGCTTAAAAAAGCTCTTACACCACAAACCAAGACACCTCAAAAACCTTAAAACCATTTGATAGTGCTTCAGAAAAAGATCTTTGTTTTCATTTCCCATAGGGTTGAATGATAAACTAAGTAACCAGATAGTGGCCAATTTAGGTGGCAATTTAGCACTAAAATAACAACATTTGTCAGCATCTCATCAGTAAAATTTATGCCATATCTGATTTCAAGATATTTCTAATACATTGATTGATTGATTGATTGATATGGGTATTAACGTCACTTTCAGTAGTATTTCAACTATTTCATGACGGTCAGTTTTCATGGTGGAGAAAGCCAGAGTGCCTGGAAAGAACCATCCGGACCTTGGGCAGGTTACTGACACACATTATCACTTACAATTGTAAGTGGATTTCATCCTTTTTGTAATGTACAAAGCGGGGCGCGAACTCACATCGCAGTGGTGATAGACTATGGTGGTTGTATAGGTAGTAGAACTACCTTCACCACTCGGCCACCCAGGCCCGTTTTCTAATAGAAGAACTTTGTATACATTTCCAATAAGTTTTAATGGTTAAATAAATTCCCTGCTTTCAGTGATGTTGGATTCAGAATCACCACAAAAATAATCACATTTGGTATCAGTTATGGCGATTTTTGTTTAATCCACTCAAAGGTTCCTACATAGATCTCTAAAAGGACTGATGGATGACAGAGTCAGGTAAGCTAAAAAACAAATAAATAGTATGTAATATTATTGTGCCCTATCATCCAATCTATATTTCTATACATATGTAATTATGTATAATCAAAATTTTTGTCATCATGTTTAATACAAAAATCAGGAATATTAAGCTGTAAGGCTGTTGTTATATCTTGCTACATTTCATCTTGGATAACATTAGAACCACTGTCACATCTGACCAAGAAATCATAATTTTTTTTTTGAAATTTGAAAAAGTGTAATTTAGAGCAAATTTGGACACAGTAAAAAGCTTGACACAGTAATTAGATGGACACAAAAAAAGCTTGATACAGTAATAACCTGGACCCAAAATAGTAAAAACTAGAATACTGACAAAGTCAGAAAGGGCCCCGCCCCCTTGCATGTCCCAAAACCTGATTGCGGAATTTCATGGAAATCATATAACAATTTTTGGGAAATAAACATAGATAACAAAATCCTAAGTTATTGTAAATATAGTTTCTGTATATGGCCGTTTTGACAACTTATGTCTCATCTGTTCAGATCAAATCAAAACATTGAAAAAATAAATGAAGGTCATTTCAAGTTATATATCAAACTACAGAGCTAATTCTCAAAATATGAATTTTTTCATATTTAGACTAATTTTTCCCCAAAAAATGTTTTATGATTCTCCTCAAAATCATACCTTCTTTTTATCAAGTCCAACACTGTGCATAAAACTTATAAAAATCTGTGAAGGTCATTTCAAGTTATCATACAACATAGAGATTATTCTCAAAATATGCTGTTTTTCATATAAAAACTAAGTTTTTCTCCCAAAAATGTTTTCGGATTTTCCTCAAAAACAGAAGGGAGCCTCCTTTGGTCAAGACAATTAACGTTGTGTATCTAAATCATATAAATTCCTGAAGGCAATCTTAATTTATTGTACGACATAGAGCTAATTCTCAAAATATGCACTTTTTCAAATAAAAACAAAGTTTTTCCCTCAAAATTGTTTTTCTAATTTTCCTCAAAAACGAAAGGGAGCTTCCTTGGTCGAGTTCAACTTTGAGTATCAAAATCATTCAAATCCTTGAAGGCAATCTTAAGTTATCATACGACATAAGAGCTAATTCTCAAAATATGCACTTTTTCATATAAAAACAAAGTTTTTTCCCAAAAAATCATTTTTCGATTTTCCTCAAAAACAAAAGGGACCTTCCTTTGGTCAAGAACAACCTTGAGTATCAAAATCAATCAAATCCTTGAAGGCCATCTTAAGTTATCGTACGACATAGAGCTAATTCTCAAAATATGCACTTTTTTCATATAAAAACAAAGATTTTTCCCAAAAATCATTTTTTGATTTTCCTAAAAAATGAAAGGGAGCTTCCTTTGGTCAAGAACTATCTTGAGTATCAAAATAATTCAAATCCCTGAAGGTAATCTTAAGTTATCGTACGACATAGAGCTAATTCTCAAAATATGCACTTTTTATATAAAAACGAAGTTTTTTTCCAAAAATCATTTTTCGATTTTCCTCAAAAACGAAAGGGAGCTTCCTTTGGTCAATTTAAACTTTAAATAAAAAAAATCATAAAAATCTGTCAAAGCAATCTTGACTTATCGTACGACATAGAAAATGCTGATGGACAGACGGATTGACGGACAGACAGACAGACAGATGGATGGACAGGCTGATTACTAATAAAGCTTACAATGAGAATAATCCAAAGAAAAAATCCCATCAAATCTGATTTCGCATATTTCTTATACTTGCAATTTTGGCCCCTCTGACCCCTTATAGCTCGGAAATGACATGAGCTATGCCAGATCCATTGAATACTACTTATAGCTTACAATGAGAGGAATGCAAGGAATAAAATCCCATCAAAATCTGATGAAAAATAAAGGTTTCACATATTTGTAATAATTGCAATTTTGGCCCCTTTGACCCCTTATAGCCTGGAAGCGGTAATAGATACATCAAATCTGTTGACATACTACTGAAAATTTGCATTGAGAGGAATTCAAAGAAACAAATCCCATTAAAATCTGATCTAAACTAAAAGATTTCTAAAAATTGCAATTCTGGTCCCTTTGACCCCTTATAGCTCAGAAACGGAAGGAGCTACACAAAATCTGTTGACATACCACTAAAAGCTTACAATGAGAGGAATCTAAAGAAAAAAATCCTATTGAAATCTGATGAAAAATAAAAGTTTTAGGTAATCCGTATGTTTGCAATTTTGGTCCCGTTGGGCCCCTCATAGCTTGAAAAGGAAACAAATTATAAAAAATCTTGTGGTGCAGCACTAGTTTATTTTTCATAATGAATCCATTGCAAAAAACTCCATCAAAATCATACTAAAATAAAGAATTGAAATTTTTGAAATTCGCCCCTTTTGAGCCCCATTTATCTCGTAAACGGTACATGCCACGTGAAATCCGTTGGCATATACAGATTGGAAATTTTTTAAGGAGCACAATGAAAGAAACCCCATCAAAATCCGATAAATAATAAAGATTCTACAGTCAAATATGTGAAAACACCCAATTTAACCCTTTTTTGGCCCCTAATTCTGAAATGGGTGGGGCCAAAAACTAAAGGAAAAAAACCTTTTCTCTAGAATGTTCCAAGAAACATCATACTAAAATTTGAAAAAAATCCGTCCACTAGAACCAAAGCTATGCTGTCCACGGACACGAAAATACCTAATTTAACCCCTTTTTGGCCCCTTTTGGCCTCTTTTTCAATAAAGGGCTACGCCGAGTGCAGCATGATACGACCGCAGCATGTTGACAACTGAAATTTGAACAAGTGTAATTTAAAGTGAATGTGGACACAGTAAAGAGCTTAATATTGTAATTAGATGAACATAATAGGGAGCTAGACACAGTAATTAGCTGGACACACAGTCACAAAGTAGGCCTGGGGAACATAAAAATTAGCCCTTTAAATCCCATAAAGGTATGAAAAACTGAAAGAGTTACACAAAAACTGCTGACAAACTACTGAAAGCTTACATCAAAGAGGAATCTGAAGTAAAAAATCCCATTAAAATCCTATAAAATAAAGATTTGAGATATTTTGAAAAATAGCAATTTTGGTACCTTTGACCCCTTATAGCTCGTAAACGCTAAGACATACGCCAAATCTATTGGCATACTACTGAAAGCTAACAACAAGAGGAATCCAAAGAAAAATTCCCATCGAAATCCGATGGAAAATAAATATTTTACATATTTTGAAAATTAGCAATTTTGGCCCCTTTGACCCCTTATAGCTCGGAAACGGTAAGAGATATGCCAAATCTGTTAGCATACTACTGAGAGCTTACAATAAAAGGAATTCAAAGAAAGAAATCCCATCGAAATCCGATAAAAAATAAAAATTTTAAGTAATCTGAACATTTGCAATTTTGGCCCCCTTTGGAACCTAATTACTCGGAAAGGAAAAAAAAGTATAAAAAATTTGATGGTGCTGTGCTAGTTAGCTTTACATAAGAAATCCATTGCAAAAAACTGCATTAAAATCGGACTAAAAATAAGAAAAATAAAATTTTTGAGATTCGCCCCCTTAGGGGCCCATTTATTTCATGAACGGTACATGGGACATGAAATCCGTTGACATACTCCAGATTGGAAATTTTCTCAGGAGTACAATGAAAGAAACCCCATCAAAATCCGATAAATAATAAATATTCTACAGCCCAATATATGAAAACACCCAATTTGGCCCTTTTTGGCCCTTTTCTTAAAAACAGGCGGGGCCAGTACACCCAAAACCAATCCCAGCCTTCCTTTTGTGCCAAGGAACATTGTATTAAAATTTCATAAGGATTGCTCAACTAGAACTTAGGTTATCGCACGGAAACAAAGTGTCCACAGACGCCGCCGACGACGACGACGCCGCCGCAGACGACGCCACCAGTATCATACCAATATACGACCTCAAAATTTTTTGCGGTCGTATAAAAACGTGTGGGGCAGGGAATGTAAACCCGGACTTAAGCTTGTGCCAACAAACATCATACAAAAATTTGATAACAATCCGTTCACTAGAACCAAAGTTATGCTGTCCACAGACGCCGATGCCATACCATAATACAACCGCAAAATTTTTTGCGGTCGTATAATAACCACTGTTATTATAGGAATAGAATGAAAAGGTACCAGGAACATAAATTCATACGCCAAAAATATGGTGTAATTCCGGACATAGTGGGATAAATCTGGACTCCCATAGGGTAATTCCAGACACAGGTGTCGGAACTTTTATGAATATGTCGTTGTTAATTGAAGCCCAACACATCAAAGTTTCATGAACGCACCCAATCCATACTCATGAAACTTCGTGAAACTGCATTTTTTCTCACAGCATTTTTTTTTTGTCTTGTAGAATCAGCCAGTGACAATATGTTTACTAAAGAGATATGAATTTTCGATTTATTGACCTATGACTCAGTTAGTTCCCTGTATTTTAGCCAAGGACATAAATATCTCAATATACATTTTGATTTTAGCAGGCCTTTTCTCAATTTTCATTTAAAAATGGTGTAATCTATGCAGGAATAAGCCTAACACTGCAGGATGGATTTTTGTTGAAGTAATGAAAAGATTAGTTTCAAAATGAAATGAAATTCGCTATTTAACCCGCATCAGTGGCAAACTACATGTAGATCACTTAATTAAAGTTCCGATGGAGCTGAAACTCGACTTCCTTAAAAATTTACACACGACAAAAAATCGTAGTCATCCAAAAAACTTCTGCATAGAAAATAAATAATCTATACATGCTTTATCACACTATGTAAACGGTGTACTGCGCCTTCTCGTTAACAACAGTATCCTCTATAAAATGTGTCTTCCTCTTTTTTTTACCTGGATTTTAGGGAACATGAAGGCACATTTTCACTAAGGACACTATACTATATGGTGTACTGTGCCTTCTTAATTTCTAACAAAAAACACGAAGGCACATTTTATAGAGGACACCGTTTACACAGTGTGATTATTGGGAAATTAGAGAACTGGTTCCATAAAAAGCAAACAGAATGCACAATTAGGTTATTCTGTTATAAGTGAAAATAACTAAAATGGGTGATTTTGGTATCTGTAATCAATGTAGCCAATAAAGGTAAGTAAACAAATACTGATACGGGGAATCCAAACCGTTGACAGGTTTTTATCATTGTTGGACGTTTCTTATTATCTGCACACATCTTTCTTTGATTTCACTAATGAATGGGCAGAATTCATAACAGGAATCTAAACTGATTTTGCTACGAACAATACACATATTTAGTTTGAAATGCATGTTGCCTCAACAACATATGACCATTCATTGCTCTTGGTCTCAATTTCATCCCTTAGATGATTTTCTATATTTTGCATGATCCACAATTTCGGTACTCTTACACAATCTGTACAAGTCATATGCAAAGAAGTGATAGAAATCTGCTTTAAAAAAAATCTTTCATATAATAGTAAATCATATAATTTTCGACAGGCACCATATATTTAGACATCTTGTTCTTGTCTTGTATTGTATATATGTCTTGTATGTATCTTGTATTGTATATATGTCTTGTTACTTCTGTTGAGGAAAGATACTTGTGGCCTTCCGGCTGTTAGCAATCCTCCATAAAATAAATAAAGCATTAAATCAAATTTAGACATCAAAATTTCCATTTATTTCCCTTGGTAAAAAGTGTTACATTTTTTACAGAACACTTCTTTGGCATATCTAAAAATTATGTTAAGGAACCCTTAAAAATACCCTTTGACATGTAAAAAATAGAAATCAGGAGAACATTCTGAACTAGAGGCTCTCAAGAGCTTGTGTAGCTCACCTGGTCCATGGCTGACAGACAGGCCAAATGACTTTGTTGTTTAAAAATCTCATTTTCTAGTGTATTCATACGTAGATCTCTGAATATGTTTTCTCAGTGGGTCCAATGTCAATCTAAGGTCTCTGATGGCAGCCATATTGGATGAGATGTGGACATGTTGGACAACTTCCATCATGAAAATACTAATGTAGTCCTTGACATGCTTAACAGTTCTTCATTTCAAACTTAACTTCTTCCGCAAATCATATTTTATTATGTACGAAATTGCGAAAATTTGACCAATAAAGTTCAATAACTCCTATAGGGGTATTCAGCCTCTTCAGATTAGTCAACAATAACTTAAATATTATATTGTATTATATGAAGAATAATATGACTGCCCATCTACTCCATATCTATTTATTCAACAATGTTAAATAGTTTGTATCCATGACTAAGCAATTTATAGGATTGATGAAACTGTCCTGAATTACCCCGGAATTTAAAAATACTGTGGGGTAATTCCAGACACTTATGAAATCGTATTTTTCTAGGAACAAATACAGAATATTTTAACAAATTTGTAGTAAATTTGAAATTTTATCATGTTAAGTATGGGGAAATATTGTAAGACAATTAAAAACAAATATAATTTTTCAGATAACATGCTTATTTAGTTGGGTTCAACTGGTGAACTTTTTTTTCAAAATTTTCGGCTATGATACTCAAGTTGAAGGAAAAGTCCAAAGTCCCCATTTTGACGTCATTGGTACTCATTTGGAATATATTAAAATTGATGTTCAGTATTATTGGGAAAATGGTAAAACAAGAGAAGATATGAACAATGTTTTATTTAGTAACATCCGAAAAAATAGAACCAATTATTATGAATCCAACGGGATACTCCATGATCTCGCGAGGAATTAACCCATGTCCAGAATTATCCAGATTTACCCTAGCGTACAAAATTCATACAACAGTATATTATTTCAATCTTAAGTAATTGGGCAAGAACTTTAAATGGACAGACACATGAATGAGTGTATGTAATACTTAATCTGATTTGCAGGCAACACAAAAATATAAAAACAAAATTAATTTATTATATTAATTTCAACAAAATTAATAATGATTTGAACAATTTTAATTACAAATAAATAAAAAATATCTAAGTGAATTTTTGTCCAAAAAATTCACATACCGGTATTTGTAAAAAAAAACAAAACAAATTTTATAATAAAATTACATAAAATCAAAGCTCTGAAATCACTCACAGTAGCCTCGAATTTATGTGTCAGAACAATTGCAATGTATGACAGTACATGAACCTGCACATAAAAAATATCACAAATATTTCAAATGCATTGTTGATAAATATGAACATTTTGTAAATGATTATAAACAACTTTTATTACCTATGTAATTTTGAAGCATGCCTTAAAAATATGTTGAAAATTTAATAACTTCTATCATTTAATGATATCAATTTTTTTAAATATAAAATGATGCCACAGCATATTTAGGAGGATATTGCAAAATATATGGTACCTGATTCAAAGAATAATAGTTTCTTATACAAGACCTTATTAAAGATAAGTGATATCTTCCACGAGTGTGAGAATTTCGTCATTTCCTGAGTGAAACAAAAAATTATATGAAAATTATAGGAAGAAACTAAATGACAAGCTCTTTTTAATGGTACAATTTTTATGAAAATCGGACAATAAATAAGCTCTACAGAATTTTTTATATGAAGACCGTTTTAATATGAAATGCACTGGAAATTTTCAAAATTCCGAATACTTTTGACCCAAGACTGTATTTGTTATTTTTCATCAGAATTGATGATATTTATGGCCTTCAGTGAACCAGATCTTGTTTGACTAGAGACTGGAATCATCCACATCATAGAAATAACCAGTATTTCCAACAACACAGATTAAAAACACATGGTAATTGTCCATCATAAACTCTTCATCTGTTTCATTAAATCATCTAAACTTTGTCCAGACACATCTCCAACTGTTTCTCTTGCGTCCTGGAATTAATAAGCAAATCTCATTATAGTATATCATAATTCTTGTATTATCTTAATAAAACCAATGATCCACATCATTGGAATTCTTTATTACGTATCAAATGTCTAGAAAGGAACCACTCAATGAAACCCTCTGTTAACATGGTTAAGATGCAAATAAGACACATATAGATGATTTAAATGGGATGAGAAATTGTAAATCATGAGAAACAGGAAAAAATTCAAATAAATTCAACTAAATGTAGTTGTATGATTTAATAGATTATATGGCACAATAATTTTGTATTTCATTTCTAGGACTTTTTTCTTCAATTTTTGAATAAAAGAAGTACACACATATCATTACAGTCTTTACTCATTGTCTTGTTATGTCTTAATGTTAATTTGAAACTATACACTATAAGGCCATAACAAAAAATTCCTAGATTCTCATCCCCTCCCTCCTTTACCATCTTTTTAGTCCCCTTACATTTTTTGCTCATTTGTAGTCATTTTCCTCAAATTTTACATAATTTTTCACCATAAGTGATAAAAAAAATATGGAAAATAAAATTTGCCTGCCCACTATGATTTTATCAAAAGAAAAGATGAAGGAAAATCTAGGATTTTTTTAATTGTCTAGCTTTAAAATGACAAATCAGAAACTCATGTATTATGGGTTAACAATATGGGAATAAAACAATGAGTAAACATGGCTGACTCACTCACTGACTGAAAAAGTTTGAAGGCATTATTTTTCTTATAATTCCAATCCTTTGAATTTTCAACAATTTTGTCATTGATTTTGCATCATTACATACTGCACTATTTTACCTCAGAGTGTATTAATGGGCAAGAAGTGTTTATTGAGAAATAACACCTTTGTTGCTCATGAGATCGACCCATGAAATTGGACGTTGCAATAGCAATTTGAGTTATAACTAAAATAAAATATACTAATTTACTGCAAATAGGACAACACCATTGGCTAAAAGTCAATTGTTTCAACACAAAAATATGAAGAACAATAAGTTTACCACATCCTGTTCTGAAGTGGCAAATTATACACCCAATATTACTTTTTGGTATCAATACATGTATCTGTTCACCATCTTAGGATGCTTTGTTAAGTCTATTACAGGATCAATGTAAAATGTGGAGTTTCTTAAAGTGTTTGGTTTTTTTTGGTAAAGGCTTTCTTACTTCTGATGTTGTTGCTGGTTTTGTATAAGCTACTGTTACACCCTCTGTAAGTTGTGGTTTGTCCCCTTCAGCCTCTTTCAGCTCATCTTCTGTTATTTCTGACACAACTTCAATTTCTGTAAATCAAATGTAATCCAAATGAAAGTATATTTTTATATCATGCCATAAGATCTTAAATTATCTGGTATACCTACTGTGTACTACCTTAATGACGTGTGATCTGTCTGTTCTGATTGATGTAGTACATACAGACGACACAGCTGTGTGGTGAGACCAGGATGCAAAAGGTGCAATTTTAAAACCTGAACTCTCATAAACTAGAGGTGAATGTGGCATACAACACACTCTAAAGAATAAACATGTTAATATGCTTTGCGGAAAAAAAAATCAAGGTATTTAGGCCACATCAAATTAATAAATAGATTCTCATACCCAACTGCCCAATTCTTTTATTTTCAGTTTCACAGAAATTTTCTTTAAATTCTCATCAATTTCAGTGAAAATCAGCAAAAAATAAAACTAGATTGATTGATTGAATATTGTTTAACGTCTACTCAGCAATATTTCAGCTATATCAAGACGAGAACAAGTTTGTTGATAAATAATCACTTTGGGGTATGGAAAGGGCCACAGGACGGGAAATTCTGACTGCCACTGGAAAAGTAGGGTGAAACCGTCAAGGGCGGGGAATTTAGCCTTGTAGCCGATCACCTACGGACCACCCCAAAAAGAGCTTGCTACAAGGGTTCTTTAATGTGCAGGAAGCATGGCATTTCTTCCAACACGTGGACCTGAGTTTACATCCCATCCGAAAGATGGGTTGTGTATTTATTAATCCCGCACAACCACGGAATGGGTCCTATTTCTATATCCCGGGACCCTCGGGGTCAGCCTCCGTTTAGGAGGGGTCACACCCCACAAGCCGGAGATACTAGGTCCTATTTCTATACCCTGGGGTTCCCTCGGGGTCCTCTGTTAGGAAAACTCATACTCCAAGCTCAGAGGATGCTGTGGGCCTATTCATAAGCCGGAACCGCGCACGGCGGAATAAAACTAGAGAATGTGTCTGTAAGACACGGATGCCCTGCCAAAAGATTTATCGCAAAGGATAACCTCATATTAAAATGAAGGTCAAAGCCACTTAATTGCCATAATTTGGGTAGTGCTCATCAAGGCAATTAATTTGATGACATATTATTGTCCTATATAAATGTGTAGTTGTTGAGAAATGGACTTTCACACAAAACTTAACCAAAGTCAATGAAGCATAAAATTTAGGTCAAAGCCACCTTATTGTCAATGCTTCGGGTAGTAATCGTCAAGGCAAAAACTTTGATGAAATATCATTATCCTATGATGTGAAGTTGAGAAATGGACTTAAACATAAAACTTAACAAAAGTCACTGAAGCATAAAATGTAGGTCAAAGCCACCTTATTGTCAATGATTTGGGTAGTACTCATCAAGACAATTACTTTGATGAAATATCATTGTCCTATAATGTGTAGATATTGAAGAATGGACTTAAACGTAAAACTTAACCAAAGTCACTGAAGCATAAAATGTAGGTCAAAGCCACCTGATTGTCAATGATTTTGGTAGTGCTCATCAAGGCAATTAATTTCATGACATATCATTGTCCTATAATGTGTAGTTGTTGAGAAATGGACTTTACTGCAAAAATTAACCAAAGTTACTGAAGCGTAAAATATAGGTCAAAGTCACTTCATTATCAATTATTTGGGTAGTACTCATCAAAGGAATTAATTTGATGAAATATCATTGTCCTATAATGTGTAGTTGTTAAGAAATGGACTTTAACGCAAAACTTAACCAAAGTCACTGAGGCGTAAAATGTAGGTCAAAGATACCTAATTGTCACAGACTTGGGTAGCACTCATAAAGGCAATTAATTTGATGAAACGTCATTGTCCTATAATGTATAGTTGTTGAGAAATAGACTTAAACATAAAACTGAACCAGAGTCACTCAAGCATGAAATATAAGTCAAAGAGTCAAACTACCTAGTGAACTACACAGTACTATCAAAGATCTACCTACTGACCTATTATCATCGTTCTACCTCTTAAAGTTTCTGAGAAATGGACTTAAACGCAAAACTTAACCGGACGTACGGTCGTAGGACAGACAAGGGTAACTCTATATGCCCCTTCCACATTCGTGGGCGGGGCATAAAAATAAAACCCTCCCGCCCACCCCAGATTTTTTGTTACAGGTGGATGAGAATCTACAAATTAACTTGATAGGGCCTAACTTTGGTACTTTGTTATATAACATTGAAATTTGTCTGTATCTGTCTTTTTCACAATTAAATGAAGTTTTTAAATTGTTAGAGCAAGTATATCACATCAACATGATGCATTCAGTTTTATGACATCATCTCCAAAATAAAGGTTATCAATGGATCAGCTGTTGCACATTAATAAAATTGTTAATGACTGTTATTAAAATATATATTGCTTGCTATTCACTTAGTTCAAAACTTACCAAAAGGATTATCATCATGTAAAGGTGTGTCATCAACTGTTTCTGTTACTTCTTCTTTTGGCTTAAGTGCTTCTCTTTTCTAAAATAAAGGGGAATTTGTCATTTATTCATTGGCAGAATGCCCTTTCTTCTTTTGGGATGAGAAACTACTGTGCTTGATTTTTCTAATGCAAACTCTTTATGAATAAAATCTATTATATATTCATTATTCCACATAAAAATCTATTATATCTTCATAATCATTATCACATTGTATCATCCGTACACAGGATATAGGTACCAGGTTTTTTTGTTTAAATTTCAATGACGGTTACCATTAGTGTACGTGGATCCAGTTTATAGGTACTAATTAGCTATACACTGGTACCACTGTACACTAATGATAGATTTCATTGAAAACTAAATGGAAACCAGTCCTGGTACCTATATCCTGTGTACGGATTATACACGGTGATTTTTCAAAGAAAGAAACATGTACAAATTAAATTGGATTTGTCAACAAATTTTAAGGTGCTATCAACTTGACATTTTGAATCTCAAGCAAAAGAGTGTGATTAGGGGCTGATTTTGCCCAACATAAATTTTTAAGTTGCACTGTAAGATTTTTTTTTTATGTTCCTTTGAAAGTTGAGACCCCACTTACAGAAAAAATACAAAAGTTAGAACCTATGATGTCACAATGAGTACAGTTCTGACGTCATAAAAAGGCTACTTCAGAATGTTTTCTTAGAAATACAACAAATTTGGCAGATTTTTGAACACCTTTCCTAATCAGAAATATCAAGCACATTCAAGAACCAATTAGATAATTTACCAAATTATTAGCACATTTTTTTCACAAAATGTGCAATTTGTCACTAATTCAACACTCAAAAATCTAGAAATCATACATCAATATATTGTTTATTGTAAACCCATAACTATAGAACATTTTCATAAGAAAATGGTAAGAATTCAACCAAATTTATTTTTTGGCCAAATATGGCCCTTACCACACCTATTCCTTTTTATGATCCTCTGCTGTTATTCATTTAAATACATTGAAATTAATTTGCCCATGAACCTCTATTTTCTGTTCATAATTTGCAAACTTGTCAAAATAAAATATATTCTAATATGACGGCCTTCAGTCACTGTGTATCCAAACCCATGGTAAAAAAATTATATACTTATAGGTAACGTCATAAACAAATGACAGTACAATCGATTATGTCATAGATAGTTTTGCATCAATTTTTGCAAAGTCACAGACCATCTGGTGGCATAAAATGGTGTTTCATCCATGTGTTCTCGGAGGAATTCTCCTAATCCGAACCTTGTGAGTGTCCTATTAGAATCAAAATAATTAACAGTAGCCATATAATATATTATTTTTACCACAGGCTTGCACTTTATGGTGATATTTTACCCTAATGGTACAGTCCAAGTTTGGGATCCCCCCAAAAATGGTCATATAGAAATTTCCAAAAGAGGAGGTGCACTTTGGCATCATGTGATAAAAGATTCTCTGAAATTTCCATCAAATTCCATCCACTGGTTAAAGAGGAGTTGCAAATACCATACCAGTAACCCCTGATGACAATGCCCAGATAAGTCAATGTATGGCAATGGGAAACCCCAAAAAACTTGTCAGATCGCAGAAAGCGCACAATGGCATCATGTGATAAAAATTCTCCGAGAGTTTCATCAAATTCCTTTCATTGGTTTAGGAGAAGTCAAGGATGTCATACCAGTACCCACTAATTACATTGCATGGCTAAGTCCATGTATTGCTAAGGGAAAGCCTAAAAACTGGTCAGAACAAAATCTAAAATAGAAAGTGCACTTTGGCATCATGTGATAAAGATTCTCTGAAGTTTCACCAAATTCATTCATTGGTTTAGGAGGAGGTACAGATACATGTAAGATACCAGTATTCCCAAGGACGATGTATGGCTAAGTCAATGAATAATTATGGGAAACCCTAAAACTGGTCAGATCAAAATTTAAAACAGGTGGTGCAGTATGGCATCATGTAATAAAGATTCTTTGAAAGTTTCTTCAAATTCAGTTCATTGGTTTATGAGGAGTTGTGAATGCCATTCCAGTATCCCCTAATGACAATGCATGGCTAAGTCCATGTATGGCTATGGGAAACCCCAAAACTTTGTCAGATCAAAATTAACAAGAATGGAATTCCTGGGCCCCCACCGCTCATGCAATACCCTAGTATACTGTATATGAAATTTAAATATTTTCAAACATTTAGGGCAGTTCCAAAGTTAAACATGTGGGGATACGAAAAGGATCGACCACAGCAGATGTTCCAACTTGACCAAGGTATTAGTGGAATTAACATTTGATATAATTTTCATGAAAATCTGTCAAAATTTGTTGCCATGAGAGTGTTTGCAAGGTAAATTTTTGGATAAAACAGAGTCATTTTTTTCGACAAATTCCCATAACTCTGTCAAAAAATATCGACCAAGGCTGATTTTCAAACTTGACTAAGGTATTAGTGGTATAAACATTTGCTATAAATTTCATGAGAATCCATCAAATTTTGTAGGCATGAGAGCGCTTACAAGGTCAATTTTTGGCTAAAACTTTGTTGTTATTTTGGTCCAAGTCCAATAACTCCGTCAAAGTCTCGACCAAAACTGATCTTCAAACTTGACCAAAGTCTTAGTGATATAAACATTTGGTATAAATTTTATGAAAATCCTTTAAAACTTGTAGCCATGAGAGCGCTTACAAGGTCAAATTTTGGCTAAAACAGTGTCGTTATTTTTGTCAAAGTCCCATAACTCTGTCAAAAAATATCGACGAAGGCTGATTTTCGTACTTAACTAAGGTATTATTGGTATAAACATTTGGAATAAATATGATAATCTTTCAAAATTTGTAGCCGTGAGAGCCCTTACAAGGTTAATTTTTGGCTAAAACCATGTCATTATTTTCGTCAAAGTCCCATAACTCTGTAAAAAAATATTGACGAAGGCTGATTTTAGAACTTAACCAAGGTATTAATAGTATAAACCATTGGTACAAATTTCATGAAAATCCGTCAAAATTTGTAGGCATGAGAGTGCTTACAAGGTCAATTTTTGGATAAAACAGAGTCATGAATTCGGTCAAAGTCCCATAACTCTGTCAAAAAGTATCGACCAAGGCAGATTTTCGAACTTGATCAAGGTATTAGTAATATAAACATTTGGTATAAATTTCATTAAAATCTGCTATAATTTGTATGCATTAGAGTGCTTACAAGAAAGTGTGACGGACGGACGCACGGACGCCCGGCATTTCTATGTCCCCGCTCCGCGTTGCGGAGGGGGACAAAAATATGAGGTGTACTTTGGCATCAAATGATAAAGATTCTCTGATAGGTTCATCAAATGCAATTCATTGGTTTATGAGTAGTTTCAGATACAGAGGTCCGACAAACAGGCAGACAGATAAATGGATGGACACAACACTATATACCCCACTTTTTTCATAAGCAAAGGTATAACAACTGAATTTTTTGAAATATTTACAAATTATTATAAATGTGAGGTTAATATCTCCCTAACTGATGCATCAATAAATAGGGAATAATGAGGGGTCGATGGGTTTATATCGTTCTCCGTGATTGGGGATTTCAATTCCCCATGATTCGTTTTCAATTTCATCAATTTGTCATGAATCGTTATTAGAACATTGTCCGTGAGTCATTCTTGATTCTCGATCAAATTAAATTTCCCCGTGAACTGTAATTGGTCCCGAATAATTTTTCGTGATTCATGATAAGACCCCCCATCAGGCCCCTCAATAATACATGGCAAGATCCATATCACATGCCGTATCATCCAGAAGTACCAAAATCAGCACGAGGGCCTCTGGCCCGAGGGCTGATATTGGTTGAGGGATGATACGGCATGTGATACGGATTTTGGCATGTATTATATAGTTTATCATATGTTTAAACAGAGGACTACTAATCCGAAAAATACTGTAAACAAGTGTGGACCCAAATTGATGTCTCGCCCGTCCCTTCATGGTCGCAAAATTGATGTGAATTCTCAAACTGACTAAATCAGAAAATAAAACATATTTGCTAGACTGTGAAATTAGGGTAAGTGACAAAGGCAATAGTGCAGACTGTCATGAATCACCAAAAAAAAAAAATATCAGTGACCACTGATAGATACTATAAACCAAACATGTTCATGTGAAAATGAGGTCAAGGCTAAAGCCAAACAGCAGGATGTCATGTTCAATTTAAGACAAACCCAAATACCAAATATTAATGACCTTACATTAAAAGATACTGGGAAACTTAACATGATCACTGGACCGTAAAATTGAGGTCAAAGACAAAAACCATATAGCAGAATGTCATGTACTACCCAAGACCAACCTATATACCAAATATCATTGACCTACCACTTATAGTTACTGAGAAAATGACTTAATCACTAAAACTTAACATGCTCACTAGACCGTTAAATTGAGGTCAAGGACAAAAGCCATATGACAGACTGTCATGTACTATCTAAGACCAACCTACATACCAAATATCATTGATCTACCACTTATAGTTACTAGGAAACTAAACTAAGCACAAAAACTTAACAAGTTCTTTGGACCGTGAAATTGAGGTCACAGACAAAAACCATATAGCAGACTGTCATGTACTACCCAAGACCAACCTATATACCAAATATCATTGACCTACCACTTATAGTTACTGAGAAAATGACCTAATCACAAAAACTTAACATGCTCACTAGACCGTGAAATTGAGGTCAAGGACAAAAGCCATATGACAGACTGTCATGTACTACCTAAGACCAACCTATATACCAAATATCATTGACCTACCACTTATAGTTATTGAGAGAATGACCTAATCACAAAAACTTAACATGCCCACTAGACCGTGAAATTGAGGTCAAGGACAAAAGCCACATGACAGACTGTCATATACTACCTAAGACCAACCTATATACCAAATATCATTGACCTACCATTTATAGTTACTGAGAAAATGACCTAATCACAAAAACTTAACATGAAAGTTTACGCCGCCGCCGCCGCCGTCATACTTTGTACACATATGTCTTGCTTTCCGCGCCTTTCGCCGCGGGCGAGACAAAAATTGAAATCGGTAAAAGAAAATGCATGTATTTTGTGGAGAGAAAAATTTCAAAATGGGCGGAAAGGACTAGAAGTTTTGGACTAAATCTAACATGCAAAGGAAAAAATTTTGCTAGATTTTTTTAACTGATCTTCACAAAACAATTTCACCCCCAAAAAATCTTTGTTATCCTCACCCCCCCCTCAAAAAAGGGTATGTGATAAAGGGTAAGCCATGCAATAAAGGGTAAGCCATGCGATAAAGGGTATGCGATAAAGGGTATGACGTCATAGTGTCAATACGGAATGAACGTCATGCACTGTATCACATATTCAAAACGTCTGTATTTATTACTAAGGGCTGTTCCAGAAAAATTGACATGGGGGGTTTGAAGGCACTTTTTATTGACCCCACCACCCATAGAATTTCTCCCCATACATACCATACAAAAAGATGATGAAAACACAACCACCCACAGCAATTTATATAAAGTGCCTTCAAAGGGTCCCAGACCAACTTTTCTGGAACAGCCCTAAACATATGATAATATACCTTATATTCTTGCTGTTGTTTCCTACAGTTACAGTCATCACAGTCAGGGTTGGGTTTCATTGCCATGGAGGGGAAGAAATCTTGTAAAGCATTGTATCCTAAGTAATATGTTACATTACCAAACTTTAATAAGTACCTGAAAATAATTAAAAAATGTAATAAGTTCAATTATCATAAATGTAACTAAATATGTAATAACTGAAACAGACAAAATTATAAAATTGTATTAAGGATGATTGAAAATCATTATGACAATAAATAATAATTAAATAATTTGAAAATCAAAAGAAGTAATTAACAGGAAAAAAGTATAGTTGCAATAAATATTGTGTAAGCATTAGCTTTCAGTGTTATGACAGAAACATCTATCTGAAAGATAATAAAGTAAGGTGAAGAAAAACTATTAAGTTTATTTACTAGAAGAATGAAAACATTTAGTACCAATTTCAACTGAAGTTAATTTTCTTATTTGGATTACAGGCCTCTACAATAACCTTTTTTCTAATTTGTCTCTTCGGACAAGTACCTTGTCCAAAATATTTGACAGAATATTCAAAAAGAGTATCAGGAATAAAAAAAAATATTGGTTAATAGAAATGATACATACTGATATAGGCTTATGTAGAAAAAAATGAGTACATTAAACCGAAGACAAAACAACTTTAAAAAAATTCTAGTTGTACCTAGTAGGTATTCTGGAGTAAATCAGTATGCGAGTATGTATATATTTCTTTGAAAATCTGGTTTTTCACATTAATAGCTACTAAACATTGCCTATTATTTTATATTAGTCCAAGACGTTGCTGAAAAAAGTTGGTTTATGTAAAGACTTATCTGACTTTATTGGGTGAGCAAAAATTCTTTGAATTATACAAAAATTAATAGTTACAAGAATGCTAGAATTGGGTTTCATACATGTTTATTGGGGACCTGTCTATAGATGTTTCTTCATTCAGTCTTCCTATTACACAGATTTCGTTCAAAAGATAATGATATGAACTATGCAGATACTTTGGGAAAACATGTTACTTTCATGATTTTTGACTGATACTATTTTCTCTTGCATTGAATTTAAATAAATTAAAAAAAAAGATTCTTGTAAATGTGCCTGCTCATTTCAAGTAAAATAAAATTTTTCCATCGATGTCAAAAAATGTATCAGTACGTTTCTTTATTCAAATTTCATTTCACTTGAGAATCCATATTTTTATTTTTGTTTCATCTAATGATCGGTATTATAAAAATGGCGGACAGGAGTGGAACGTAAATGTGTAGGTTGAAATCTGTCAATATTTTCATTCTTTGGCCGTTTTTATTTATTTAGTTGGTTTACGGATCCGCTGCTCCGATTTTTTGGAAATTGAAAAAAATTCAAACACAATTTTGTATTTGTAAATTATTTCTGCAGACCTTAGATCTTTTAATCAAGCACAGAAAAACATAAATGTTTACATTAATAGGTTAAGTAACAATGATATCTTGACCAAAAAATCAAAGTGGAGACTTAATTTTCCATTTGAGCATAACAACAAAGGGCTTGACTTGATTGATAACTGAAAAGTTTGAGTTTAAATTTAAATTTTTTCTCTCCTCCAACCCAAATTTTTTTGGCTTTTGTCCCTGAACCAACTTATTAAATTAAAATGGCCTTTGTTCAATGGTTCATTGAAAAAATTTGATTTGTTTTTAGAGGAATCTCTATGAATTTTCTCATTACTCATAGTTGTGGGGGATTTGAAATCCTAGTTTGACAAAAATTTTAACTTGTCCCGACCAAGGATGTATATTTAGACCTTGTCATATCGGACAAATGACTTCTGAATTTTGCTTGCCTGACAGACCTATCTAATTTTATATATTTATAAAAGTACACCAGATTTGATTTTATCAAGAGTATTGCTCATTTCCTTTATGAAAGCTAATTCATCATTTTTCAGAATTTCTTTTTATTGTCTGCGAATAAAGATACCGTTTTAAGATTATCAGCAAACCAAACCATATACACCCACTGATAAATGATCCCCATTCCAAGAAATGCCCTCCCATTGAAAATTCTCAACTAGTTGTAAGTCCCAGTTTAAAAAAGACTTAGATTTAAAGTCAAAATTATTCCATATTTATTTCGATGAAAAAAATATATTTAGATACTGAGCATTTTCCCGTTACCAAGCATTTCAAAACTCCTAGACTAGAGCAAACTGATCAGAATCCCCGAATATTAGAGACACGAAAATGAACGATAACAATTCAATTTCAATACACTTTAGCTGTACTCTGGCTTTCTTGTTTCTTATGGACATTACTGCTCTCGGTCATTTTGCCCATCTTCATTGCAGCCCTTAAACAAGCCCAATTGCAATATTTTCAAATCAGGACGTTTATGCGATGTTTTGTGTGATGACTGGTTCAAACACAGCAGCGATGCAGATCAGAACAAAAGATTCCCTGGAGATGGAAATGAAAAAAAAATTCAGATTTTGTATATATCGTTGCTGCGATTGGAAATTTTTGTATTTGGGAATGGGACCGCCAGGCGGCCCTAAATTATATAGTAACATCATCCCTGAAATTCTCTTTCGAACTAGAGCACTTACAAAGCAAATGGCATTAACATATCCGGCATGGCTTTGCGGAAGGAGATAAAAGAAAATACTTTAAACTTTAGAAACTTACTTTAATGTATTTTGTATTAAGAAGCCTGCTACAATAGCCATAGTTGTGGGAAGACTGGCTGCACACACACCCTCTCTCTTCAGCGTTTTCTCATCTGTGTTTGTGGCTACTACTAATGGAGGTGCACACTGAAATTATACACAATACAATATTAGGCTTAGAAAAAAATTTTGTTTGGTTCAGGTTTTATGGACCGGTGAAAAATGCCCATATGGTTTGGTTTATATGATCAATGTAAACAAGCATTCTTGGTTAAGGAGGTTTGCCCCTCGTGTTTTGGGATTTTTGACAGATTTTCGGAATCCTCTGGTTTTATCCATCTAAACGCATTATAATTTTTTGCCCATTGACCCCCTTATTTTTCTCTATAATTTCATTTTATACATCTTTGTGAACGTTCTGTAAAAATATCATTGAATTCTATTTATTCTGTCACATTCATTCATGGACAGGCCTTGTTAATGTAAATCCTATAAAAAATCAGAGAAGTTCGGTTTCCCGCCAAATTTTCAATCACTTAAATCTCAAAAACTATATCATCAACCTATCAATTTTTTCCGCTTAAATTGTTTCTTTTTTGATTTTCTAACAAAAAATCATGATTATTTGAAATCCTATTTATTTTCAAATGTAGTAGCGAACCCCCTTAAATGCTACTTTTGTGATTTGTTGTGTATTTTTTAAGATCTGAGGATTTTGGTTTATCCTTTGGTGAGTCATTAATTATTGCCCAATGTCTCTGTTTTGTCTAATGATGACATGAATTAAATGAATATCATATTACATTGGAATCTCCTTTGGTTAATGTTTGAAACATGTTAAAATTTCCTTCAAACATATTTTTCAGGCATAGGTGATTATGGTTAAGGTAGTTATTTGGCTACTCATTGCCCATAGCCTTTCATCAAGGCAGTGTGAGTTTGCAACTAAATGGTTTTTTGATAACAACAATGTAAACAATAATGTATGTCATTGGTCTCTCCAAGATGGGTGACATATATCAATAAAAAAAATCTACATATGTTGACAATGATATCAAAATCATATTGCTCTTACAAGGTCACTCACAAATATACAAAGTTACATAACTCCAAAACATTTTAAATTTTCTTTACTTACAGCAAAACAAGACGTTTCTCCAGGAACAATAAACTGTATGTGTCCTGATACTGCATTCTCACTGACACCTGATTCAATCCATGATTGACCTAACTCATTACATGCCTAAAATGGAAAAGTAAAACTGTGTAAATAACATTCCATTCCTATTTCATTATAATTATGTAATGTATTTTCTAGATTAATGTCTTTTTGACTCTAGATGAAAAAGTAGTCATTTAAAATTTCCCGACCTATAGACAGAAAGAAAGATATAATACTCTCATGGTTATATATAACCAAACCCGGAGAAACTGAAAACCTGAATACTAAACCTCACATTTAGTCTGATGTCTGAAGAATCTACTGAAAACGTGGAAATTTTCGCATGGGGGTAATTTTCAATCATTTCCGATTTGGGAATTTTACGTGAATATAATCCCCGGCCACGCCGATAACATACCTTATACAATCAAATTTTGAAGATCTGCAAAAATTATAACCATGTGAAATCTTCTGTATGACAATTCAAGAAATTAATTCCAGCAAAAATAACCATCGCAATTTTTGAGCCTGTCCCAAGTCAGGAATATGTTGGTGATTGACTTGTCCGTGTCTTCTTACAAAATTTTAGTTTCTTGATATTTGGGTTATTGGATGTGGTTTGTTTCCATTGATTTATCCACTTTTTTACCCTTTTGGGGCCATTTAGGGCTTGCTATATGGTGTGAGGTTTTTCATTGTGTTGAAGACCGTACGGTGACCCATAGATGCTTTGTTTTGGGTCATTTTAACCTGGATATGGGATGTTGTCTCCATGACATTTACCCCATTTCCTTTCTTTTTCATGTTTAAAGTATACAAACAAGTGATGACCCTAAAAGATGTCTCGCCCGTCCCTGCTGGACTCTAAATTGATGTGAAATCTAAATGAACTAATCAGAAAAGTGAATATGCTCACTAGACTGTGAAATTGAGGTCAAGGACAAAAGTCACCTGCCAGACTGACATGTACTACCCAAGACCAACCTACAAATCAAATATTATCAACCTACCACTTCTAGTTATTGAAAATTGGACTTTAGCAAAAAAACTTAACGTGGCCACTAGACCGTGAAATTGAGGTCAAGGACAAAAGTCACCTGCCAGACTGACATTTACTACCCAGGACCAACCCACACACCAAATATTATCAGCCTACCACTTCTAATTATTGAGAAATGGACTTAAGCAGAAAAACTTAACGTGGCCACTAGACCGTGAAATTGAGGTC
>MJUU01017113.1:358809-376117 GCA_002080025.1 Modiolus philippinarum | reverse complement strand
AACCTACATACCAAATATTATCAACCTACCACTTCTAGTTATTGAGAAATGGACTTAAGCAGAAAAACTTAACGTGGCCACTAGACCATGAAATTGAGGTCAAGGTCACATGACGTTATGCTCGTCAGGTAGCACTCAATTAGTACTACCACTGGACCAAATATGATGTTCCTACATCTAAGGGTTTTCAAAATATCCTGTATTTAGTAAAAGTTAACGCCGTCGCCGTTGCCGCCGCCGCCGTCATAATTTGCACGCCTATATCTCGCTTTCCGCGACTTTCGTCGGGGGCGAGACAATAAAACCTGTCTTTTCTAAATACCCTCTCTAATTAAAACCTCTCTAATCAAACAAATTTTTCAGTCCCATAGAGGTTCTGTTTTGACAAGTTTCATTGTAACAGTACCTTTTTAAATAAGACTAGATCAAAGGTTTGGATATCTTTCGTGTAAGCAATTATGTCTCTTCTTATTTTTAGCACAGAGAAATCAGATGAGACATAGAATTTCTTACAAGAGTGAAAGATTTCAAGCATATCTCAATCTTTGATTTTAAACAAGTTTAAACCTATTACCTTTAACATATAGAGTAAGCAATGAATAACCCTCCCCTACAAGTCTATAAAGGGAATGGATATGTGTATTATATGTTCATCCGTCCAGTGTCATCCAGTATTGTCCGGTATTTACCGGTATTGTCCAATGTCCCAAACAATACTAGTATTGTCCACCTTTGTGCCAACATTGGTTTTCAGCGAGCTGAAATAATGGATATTGTAAAACTTTTCATGGCTGTGACTGTTGTATCACCAAATTAACACCTCTGGTTGGTCATTTACCATTGTGAGACAGAATGAGAGGTTCTCTCAGCTTGGTTGTCTCAAGTCATATGCTGAACCAATATGGTAACAATTATAAATAAGCTTTATTAAGGTAGCGTTGTTCAATATTTAGCAAGTGAATTCCACTCAAAACGGTGTAAGGTGCTGTCTTGAACTTGTGTTTGTTCTTTGTTTAAAGCACTCATTGTGACTTCAAATTGAAGAACAACAATGAGAGCATTGTTCCATTTGCTTAATCTTACCATGTATTTATAGGGATTTTTACCCATGTACATATACTCCATATCCCCTTATTTAAGAAATAATTCACAGGAGCATGAATATACGGCGATTTTACCATGGGGTGGCCCTTTATGGCAAATATTTTACCCGGGCGTATGCGAGGGGTAAAATATAGGCATAAAGGGCAAAGCCGTGGTAAAATCAACATATATTCACGCTCCGTGAATTTATTCGATTCTAATATTACACTTACAGGGTGCAGAAGAGATGAATTCGTCTTAGTATTCATAGATGAAACAGCCATTTTACCCCGTAAAGTATGACGTTTTGTTCTATGACGCTGCAAAAACTGTCATCAAAGGGTCTATGACGTTATCAAAAGTAATGTCGATTGTCATGACAATACCCACGAATATATGTGGATTTTACCACAGTTATGGACACAAGGCGATTAAAGAATGTCATACATGTATTAGAATTGTTCATTTGTGCAAGTGGCCATTTTTGTAAAATAATTTGAATGAAATGTGTAATCAATGTACAAGACCTTGCCTGCATCATTGAACATTAAAAGTCCACTTTGATTTAATTTGCCTCAGTTGTCTCATAATAGATGATCAAATCATGTTCTTTCCCATAGAGTTTGATGTTTATTATACATGTACCTCAGATAGGAACAAAATGTGTATTTTTAGTAAAGGTCCTAGATATAGCATTCCTGAAAAATTTTATTGAATTTGCTTCAGCAAATTGATATGAGATGATCAAAATATATTTTAACCATATGGGATCTAATTTACACTATGTTCCATGCTAGCACCTACGTTTTTATCTGATCTGTACAAAATATACAATTTTGGTAAAGGACCTTCTACATCTCATTCCCATTAGGTTTTATTGACTATGCAATAGGTTTTTCAAAGAACTTGATAAATATGTTTTTCTCATATGGATTAATGTTAAACTAAATTCTGCGCTAGCATTCATGTTTTTTTTTATTTGATTGGTACAAGCATGCAACTTTTGTGAAGTATCTCTATTATATAAATCCTGTAAGGTTTGGTTCTTTAGCTTCAGCAGTTTCAGGAGATGATCAATATATATGTTTTCCCATTGGTACATCTTATGTAAAACTACGTTCTATACTAAGGCCATATCAATTAATTAATAGAATCTCATCCCCATCTGCCCCATTTTTTTCTAAGATCCATTTTTTTTTTTATTTTCAATTATTCAGAAATTTACTTTAAATTCCTATCAATTTTAGTGAAAATCAATAAAAAAAAAATAAAATAAAAATCTCCCACCCACCCCAGATTTTTTGTTACAGGTGGATGAGAATCTACAAATCAACTTGATAGGGCCTTATTGCCATGTTTTTATCAGTTCAGAATGAAATGAGAAATTTTTGTACAGGATCTCCCATGAATTATTTGTATAAGGTTTAATTCAAAATGTATTAGTTGACATAAATAAGTTTTTCAAAGACACTAATGTTAAACCAAATTCCATGATGGCACACGTTTTTTTTTGATGGTTCAAATGTGCACAACTTTTTTGAAGGACCTCTGATATACATTATTCCTGTAAAATTTGGTTAAATTTGCTTCATCAGTTTAAGAGGAGATAATCAATTTGTTTTTTCTAGTAGTGTAATTAATTAATTTATTTTTATCATTTTGGCCCTCATTTATATTCTTTCATATATTAATGACATTTGAAACTATGGCAAGTAGCAATTTAAATGGTCTTTAAGACTTTGTTTTTGGAGTGCTGCCAGCATTCAGACACTCAGGAATCACTATATTTTACCTTGACAGCCACAGACAATATCTGACCTTGATCCTATGTATACCTTCACACTCTGGAAATGGTTTGCCTGTTGCCATGTCTGGCAAATAACAGGTTTGTAGTTTGAAAGACTTTGGAAGACACTGTTTGATGATTTTTTTTTTCTTATATCTTTGACTTTTATTAAATGTATAAAACTGACAAAGCTAATTTGTTGTTACTTTGTTTTACTTCTGGTAACTTACAGTGTTAATTGTCATCCTAGCTTCAAAGTTATCTACACAACTGAGTACCAGGTCAACTGGTTTACCATCTGTTAACCCTCCAAGTCTAATTCTGTCCATAAAATGTTGAAAGTTGTCCACTGTTGTTATGTTGTAATTGTACACTTCAAATTCTACATCTGGATTTATCTCCCTTTAATAAAAAAAAACATGTATAGCTTTCATCTCCTTATGTACAGTAAGACAAAATGCTTTGAAATATTTTTTAAAAAATCACAATTCAATGTATTGTTTTTTTTCCTTCTATTGGACATGGAATTCAATTTTCCTTTTTTTGTGCAAAAAAAAAAACATAGAAAGCAGCCAAAAAAAAAACAGAAAGCAGCCACAGCCTTTTGCACAGCATTGTCACATTTAAACATGTCAGTAACCAGAAATGGAAAATAATCATCCTTTTTAATGGATTCAAACATGCATTACTGTTGTCATCCCACAATGCATCATACATACTAATATGGTTGATGTTTGACATGTCAGTAAGTGGGAATGGACTTTAACTACTCTACCTAACCGAGTTTCTCATGGGTAAAATATAGGTCACAGTCAGAATCTGAAGCATACATTGTTGTTGTCATCCAAAAATGCACTATGCATACCATTATGGCTGATAAGCGACATGTCAGTAAGCGGCTATGGACTTTAACCATTCTACCTTACCGAGTCTCTCATGGGTAAAATATAGGACACATTCATCATCCTAAGCATGCATTGTTGTTGTCATTCCAAAATACACCATACATACTAATATAGTTAATGTGGGACATGTCAGTAAGCAGGAATGGACTTTAACCATTCTTTTTAACTTACGCCAATGCCACACGGATGCGGACCCTATTTGAGGTGAGCTAAAAAATGATCTGAATAGAAATTGAAAGCAAAAAATGGGAGCAAAAGAATTTACATGCATCAACTGTTGCAATGTTTAGGTTACAAATATTCAGAGTACACATGGTGTTCTTACTTTAGTGTATGTTCAGCAGCAGCCACTTTACTCATACCAGCTTGATTTGGTTGATAAAATAATCTGTTCATGTTAGCCAGCTCTACTTTGTCATAATCAAACAATAACAGCTGTAAAATAAAACATACATTATTTGTTGTTAAGAAAGTATAATTGTTAGTTTTATCCATTCAAAAAGGTTTCATTTTTCATCATATATCATATTTGAGTGAATAAACATAAAATAATAATTTGGAATAAAATTATTTTACAATAGTCCATATACTGTCTACATGGTGTGGATGCGCCCTGGCATGACATTGAAACAAAATGTCACATGAATATGTTTAATTTATATATGATCAATATGTTTAATGATATGTTGTTTTCGTGTATGAATTGTTATGGTATAATAATGTATGTATTGTCATTTGTCCCATTCAGAGCTCTTGATTGGTTAATGAAGAACTTTGATTTTTATATTTACCCCTCATAACAAACATGACAAAATCTTTCATTCTAACAAAGGATTTTAAACTAGCATCAGTTTTTGTATGATGTACATTTGTATGAGGGTACCTAAATCTTAAAAACAAAACGCATGATATTGTGTTGGATGCACATGTTCATGATGTATCAATAATCAGATGTAAACTTTCAGTTCTGTGTTGGGCACAGGGCTGGCTAGTTGAATGTTGAATATCAAAATTTATAACAAGATATTTTTAGGATTCTTTGAGTGGTCCATGCCAAATACTTCCATCTTTTCCCAGTAGTAAAATTGTAATCTAATACCCAATACTTTTTACAAACATGACAAATATATAGTATCCTTGTCATATAAATTTTGTAAGTAAAACAGTTGCACAATTGCTATTCATTCAATCCATTCCATGAATACTTTAATTTTGTATCATGGTTTCTCTAATAAATATACAATATACTTTAAAGGGTGGTAAAGGGTTATTTTTGTACAATGTACACAAATATTTTTATTTTTTGTACATTGTGCAAGACCTTTATTATTTCATGTACATTTGTACAAAAAACAGGCGACATCAAGATGTAGACAGGAATAAAAGCCCTGTCCTTGATAAACTGGAGTTTTCTATGTATCGTGTGCGTTTTTGTCACATGTACATTCACTCCATATCCTTTCATTTTTCCTATTTGTACAAGGTACTCACCAATTTTGATCTTTAGACTGTTTTTTGTACATCCTACAAGGCTTTAAAAAAAAAAAATTCTATTGTACACGCCCCCCTTTAGAACCCCCTACTTTATCTTATCACTTAGCTACCCAGTCCTTTTTGTACTTGGGAAACTGAACAACTGGACAAACAGGACTGCCCAAGGTCAGTATCTTCTTCTCAAGGACTGAATGCTACTGTCCAAATGCTGATTTGTCATCCCATCCAGTGGCAGATCCAGGGGGCCAAGGGGTTCCCCCAAAGGTTGGAAAATATCTAAAATTCATGAAATTACTTGGTTTTTTTGGGGGGAAATTGGGTAACAACTCACCCCCCCACCCCTTTTGGAAAAATTATGGGTCGAGCAACCCTTAGCAAAAAGTCTTGATCTGTCACTGCTATCCAATGACAGAACTTAATGGTACTACATTTGCATTTCATATATCCTATAACAGATTTTAATGTATTGTGCATAAACAAATTTCATGACGGCTTTCATTACATGTTCTGTGTTGGGTTGTGTGTTTTCAATATTGTTGTATGTCTTATGGATTTTCCATACTGGTATGTTTCTCCCTCTAATTGCTTGAGACTTTTGTTGTCACTTTTATTTCACTAAATTTACGAGATAGAAGCAGAACAATACCTTTCCTATTCCACATCTAGTTAACATTTCTGCTGCCACAGATCCAACTCCTCCTACTCCCACTATAGCTACTGTGTAATCACGGATTTTCTACAATTCAAACACAAGTAAATAAATATGTGTAAGGGTAATATATCAAGTGGGTCTCGATGGGGTATAAGTGGAAAGCGGGATTGGCTTTTTTAAGTAAGCAGGAAACAGGATCATGGCAAAAAAGTGCACATGAGAATGGGAAAGGATGTAGAGCATGAAGCGGGAACAACTGAAAAAAACTGCCCATGAAACGGGGAAAAGGTGGCCTCTTTAAGAGTCTTTGTAAAATATTTTCCCACTTGGGAAACGGGAAAATCAGGAAAAATTGACAGGATTTCTGGAAAGGGACCCCATCGAGACCCCCTATCAAGTCAAAATCTATTTGTCACAAACTATGTTTGAACAATACAGTGTACAAATTTAACTAATTTTCACACAAATGCTCAAGATGCTTGTTCTTTAGGTGTGTTAATTATTTATGTATTTGGTGTTGATTGTACATACATGTAAGAGTTTACTAGTACACATGTATGTATTAGTAGAATAATTAAAGTTCAGAATTAAGATTTAATATAGAAATAAAGTTAATTTTTCAGGAGTTTATCGATGTGTAAATGTGGTAGACTCACTCACGATCTGAATAAAGTCCAAAGGACTTTATGTAAAGTTAGTGAGTGAAAGGCTGTATTTATAAATCAATAAACTCCTGAAAAATTACTTTTATTTCTTATCATTCTAAATCTTCCAATCTTCCATTTTAAAACAATGCTGCCACTAAATTTGACGTCATCAGATACTATGGATACTGTACTATTTAACATAGGAACGTATTAAAGGGCAAGAAGCATTTATTGAGAAATAACTTCTTTGGAGTTCATGACGTTCGACGTTGCAATAGCAATTGGAACTATTGGTTCAAATTCAGTTTGCCACAATACAACAAACAATACACATAATGATACATGAATGTAAATATGTAACGGCAATCCAGATTCCTGTTATATCAAATGTAGGGTGAAAATCTTGAAAGAATTTTATCTCTTGATATATACTCTCACTATAATATGTAATATGAAAAAGAAAGGAAATGGGGTAAATGTCAAGGAGACAACATCCCATCTCCAGGTTAACACCCAAACCAAAGCACCCAGGGGTCAAATATAAACTATCCAAAGCGAAGACTTGTGTTACATTTGTATTATATTTTAAATGAAACAACTTTAGTAATTATCAAATAGTATAAATAATACTGTACATTACTTTTTATGAAACCTATAAAATCAGATACATGTAATTTACATAACATTAACTTGCCTCATAGTTATCGACAATTCCCATCCTCTTCAGTGCCATCAACCGACTGAAAAATATTACATGATTTCATGAAGACTGTGAACAGGCCAATATCAAAATGACAGCAGGACAAAAACAATGGCTTCCTAACACCCTCTCATTGGGAGAAATATTTATGTGCATGTAGTATTTTTTGTGTGAGTGTTTAGTGACAAGTACTCCTTGACAATCTTTCCAAAATATGTTTTGTGTCTTATTCCTTTCTTGTTCAAGATGGTGGTGACGTCTTTTAAGTGAGTGAGTAAGCTTTATTTTAACTTAACACATACATATGCAGAGTAACAAAATAACATGAGCTCAGTAGAGTAGTCCTCTACCTGTATTGGTGTTATTTGTATTTTTATTATACTAGGGAAACGGAACAGAGAAATCAGGGGTACCTTGCCCCAAAACAGGTTTATCCCTAATGGTGGTTTTTCATAGTGTTTGTACCAAGTCTGGCTGTCCTCAGTTCCAATTGTCTTTCTTTTCTGTTTTTGTTCCTTTGGTAGACTGACTGAATGTGACCTGTTATTATGGTGGATTTCCCGGATCATTAATGTATCTTATTGCAATTCTTCAATGAACATACCAATATTCCTCTAGTAACTCCTATAATAACTCCTTCTAAACTCCCGTCTTTTGTCTGCTCGTCAAGCAATCAAGCTTCTATAGAATTCTATTATACCAATTTTGTACTGCTTGAAGGGATTTACCTTGATACTCCAGTGGTGACAAATTGGTTTACAATAGAATTCAATAGAAAGTTGAGTAATTGATTAACAGATGAAAGAAAGGAGTTTTGAAGGATTTCTTATAGCTGTTACTAGAGGAATATTGGTATATTCACTGATGAATTGCAAAGGAAATATGTTAATGATCAAGGAAATCTGCCATAAATTTTTCAGACAGTATTGGTCATTGTTGGTGTTTGTGTTTCCAATCTATCCTTCTTTAGTTTTTTTAATAACTTATACAAAATTTTAAGTGTTTTGCTTGGTCATGGTTGGGAGATTGAAAACCGTATTATTGTTCAGACTTTTATGGACCTAATTATAAATCAGAATATATATTCACTTGTCAGCCAATGACTTTATGATGTATATGAATATATAAAATTCCAATTAGTCGAAAAAAGAACATTTAAAACTTCTTATACATGTATGTCTTATAAACAAATGCATTTTGATTCATTTACATTAAAATATATACCAAATTATCTCTGTCCTTCACTGATTTTGGCTCTTCTATTCAGATCCTACTTGTTAATTGGTCTACATGTAGATCATGTACATAGAGATTCCACAACATCTAGTGAAAAACAACATTTCTACACTAGGGATACATGTATTTAATTTTCAAATTTTAAAGGCGATGCTTGCCAAGTGTTTAAATATTTGAAAATTTAACTATCAAGAGTGTAGAAATAACGTTGTGGAATTTTTTTACCTGGTGTCGAGGTCAATGTAGGCTTACTACAAATGTAGCCTCTAAGACCCTTCTTGATTGTCTGTCGTCTGTACATGCTTCCGGTCCGTAAAAGTCAGGTACAAACTTTATTTCTAAATCGTTCCAGTGTTTATTCAGCTGACTCTTAAAAATGTTCACAATTCTTGCCTCTACGACTTCATTTGGCAAGCTGTTCCAGGCAACTACCACTCTTTGAGTAAAGCTATATTTTCTGATATTTGTTCTACTATATCTCTTATAATTCTTGAATGATTTTCAGACAATACTTGACCAAAAATTGAACACCCCTTTTCTACTGATCCGAAATAAATGTTAAGCGTGGCATCATCAGGCATGGTCGTCTTTTTTATGGCGGAACAATGGCAAAGTTAGAAGACAGCAAACAAATTTGATGTCATAAGTGAATTTTAACCAATCACTGTCCGAGAAAAACCTTTGCTCTAGTTAGAAGAAACATATTTCTTCCGTAAATGGCCGTTTACCGTGTAAGACAGCCCATAGAAGACAGGGTCGCGTGAAGTTGTCTTACACTGGTAAACTCCCAATCCAACGTTCCGACTTGTTCCACATCATACATTTTTGTAATTGTTACCATAATAAACTCCGTGAATTATTTGACGTCATAGTAAGGGCCTCGCAAAGGAAAGGCAAGTTTTACTTTCCTTCAGTTTGTTTGTTGTATTTTACGGAAGAAATAGGTTCTTACACTCGACTTAAATTAAAGATCTGGATATCTTCCACTTGTGTGGGAAATTCTCCGTCTTTTTCCCTCATTACACTCGGGAAAAGACGGAATTTCTCACACTCGTGGAAGATATCCCTTATCTTTAATATGGTCTAGTATAAGATCCTATTATTCTCCCACTGTTCAGGAAACATGAATGCAGGGCAAAAATGAGAGAAGAGGTAATAGGAGCGAAACAGCCCATACCCCGTGACATTCAGTCACTACTTTATTGGCCTAAACTTACTTTAGGGGACACTGTCCTAGATAGGCTAACCATAAACCTAACATAAACACTAACCACAGGTCACTAACCCAAGCCCTATTCCTACCTTTAACCCTAACCCATAATCTTAACCCTTACCAAAGCTTACCGAATAAATGTAAATGCAAACAATTAAAATAGTAAATGAAGGCCGCTTCATTTCACCGTAAAACTACATTATCTGTTGTGAGTTATTTCATAAAATCAAAACTTATTTTAAGTGAGAAAATTGTCTTCTGTGTCTTATTTTACCTGTATGGATTAGAGTCTACAACTTCTGAACTCATTTGTGAAATTTTTGTTCTAAAGGCTCCAGATTGTTTCGATTTCTCAAGTTCAGCCTCTAATTCCTTCACTCTTTTCTGTAGAGATTCAATTGTTGACATTTTCTAAGTTTAAATCGAAATGAATTAACACAGGAGATATTCTAGTTTGGACAATATGGTGCAATACACGGCTTTGAAAATTTTGACAGCTGCCAACGTGTGTATACCGGAAGTGTATCTTTGAAGCCTCCGGGATAAAAAATTGTTTTCGAAGGGAGATAACTAAGAGAGAATGGAAGTTTCCAAAAGTTATTTTGACGGTCACTGTGTCATCAAAACATGTCACACTCAAACAATTTACTTGTTTCTCAGCTCAAACAAAGTATTCATCCGTTTATATTTTACATAATATGAGTACTTCACTCGTAAAAAGTCAAACATATGCGTCAAAATTTTACTTTTGAAAAGTGTTTAGAACATTATGTTGTGTTGCTTACCGTGAAAAGTACTTTGTTCTATTTTTAGAACTAGGTAATTTCCAAAACAGATGAGAAGAAACTAAACTCAGTTTTAGACTGTCCAATTTTTGGGGAATTTTGAAATTCATAATACTGATTAATGGGTGAATCATAAGCCACTTTTCAGTGCAGAAAACAACATTGTATCAAACTATTTAGTTAACCTGTTGTAAGTGAAGTAAAGATTGTAGAATTTCAATTTGTCAAATAGGGAATGAGTTGATTATACTTGGGACATCTAAATAGATGTTGCCACAGATGAAACAGAACAGAATTTTATTGTAAAAAATTGATGTACAAAAGGATTGTGAAAGTAAACAAACAAATACATATGTTGGAATAGAGGACATCTCGACCCGCGGACAAGTCAGACCAGGACCACTCGGACCGTCATAGAGACAACTCGGATCGTGAAATTTTCAAAGTTGGCTTGTCTAAAAGGACAACTCAGACCGCCAAAATTAAAGGCTGCTCGTCTAATAGGACAAATCGGACCGCCATAGTCCAAAACACGGCTATAAAGAGTAATAATTAATTAATGATATGTATTTTAAGTGTATTCAACTATCTGATTAAATAATTAAGGAAAATTAAATAGAAAATAAACAAGATCATTATCGGAAATGTATGAATCAAAGAAAAATGATAAGTCAATCAGTGAAAATTCAAGGATTGGTAATAAAATAACACAAGCGCGTTACTCGAAAAAAACCACAAGCTCATTTTTAAAAACAGCAAACTTTGCCGTTCCCAGCACTATAAAACTAGAGAAACCAAAGGAAAGCTGTTCACACTATTGAAGCAGTATGCCAACAATCAACTCTGTATCAGCCATCTAATAAATAAGTGTGTTTCAATTTACGGCCCAAGAGTAGAGTGACTTTACTTCTTTAATTTTTAGGCCAATTATATTTGAAAGTGTTGTGAACATCATGATATTATACCACTTCTAACTTGTGCTTACACTATTTAGTACTTTTCTTGTTCTTTGAAGGAAGTTTTTGAATAATTTTTTTTCATGATTTCATTAAGCAATGAAAAATATAACAAGCTTTTTTCCCCTATCGATGTATATATCAACAAGCATAGTAACCACTAAAGAGTAGTCTGGATGGGCCGAGATGTCTCATTTAAAGCAACATATTTTCACAACTCTAGGCTTCTTCCGATGGTGTGAGGGTATGAATGGTCTTTTTCAATTATGGCTGGGACGACATGTCTTTTTTTTTACCCTAAAAAAATTCTGCAGAATATATCTACAATTCTTTTTTTTCTACCCTGTGTAAATTCTCATGTCTTTACTGATGGTCAAATCACACTTCCAGATGTCTTCTTCGATGTTCAGAGTAGTGTCTCTCTTCACGGGCCGACTTGTCCTTTTTGTCAAAATTTACGGTCCGAGTTGTCTGCGGGCCGAGTTGTCCTGCACCCATATGTTGTCTCCTTGACATTTACCCCATTTCCTTTCTTTGTCATAAATACAGTCAGACTTAAATGGCTCAAACACTTAAGGGACTGATGAAAACAGTTTGAGCTAGAGGGCTGGTCGAGCTATTGAGGTCGCTTGTGTTGTCCAATAAAGAGTTTGAGACTTCCATGGTGTTCACATTGTTGTTTGAGCCATCAAAATCAATTGTAGTATATATGGCCCTGCACATATAAACTTATTACTATATATCTTTCTAAATACTGTAAAAAATTGGGAGATAACTGTATTGTATTTTAAGCTTTATGGACATTTATCGTAGATTTTACTGTGGCAAATTGATTTTACCTAGCGACGCACCCGCAACTAGGTAAACAGATATTTGTGATCATAAAATCAAGATTTAGAATTTATGTTTATTGTTATGTAATTGGAAGTTAAATAAAAAGTTCTCACTTAATTGTACTTACATGTTTTACATGTACTCTTCATTAAGGTTGTTAACTTGGAGGTATGATACAGTTTTATAAAGTTATGACCAAACAATTAGATAAATGAAATAAACAACTGTGAGAACATCCCCCATAACTGAAAAAAAAACCCAAAGAACTCATTAGCATAATTCTACATTAGGAAACACCACTTCACCTTGTTTACAATCAGAGTGAAAGACACATTTAACAATCTTCTCAGACTGACATTTGTCAAAGAACATTAACTTCTTCCGTAAATGGTGGTTTACAGTGGGAGATGACCCATGTGAGATAGATGCACGCGACCTCATCTCACACCGGTAAATGACCAACCAGACGTGTTAATTTTTGTGATACAACAATCGCAACCATGACTTAATGTCACAAAAGACCTTTTTACAGAAGAAATAGGACTCTTGCAAAAGATCAAAATTAAGGATCGGGATATCTTTCACTCGTGTTAGAAATTCTACGTCTTTTCCTCTCGTTTTGCTACGCTCGACTCGAGGAAAGACAAAATTTCTTACACTTGTGAAAGATATCCCGATCTTTAATATGACCTTATGCAAGATTTTATTAATCTTTAAACAACACAAACTGGATCAATCACTGAAAAATGTCACGAAGCAGAAGATCAATCTGAAATCAGAAGTACAATAATTCAATCAAATGACATATACCATTAGAGAGGAATATGCTGGATAGAGAGTGCTGCTATTCTGAAACATCATGAGGTATGAGTCAGCAGGGATTTATGAGACCCGTAAAACATGCGTCTGGTACTCAAAAGTAAATAACATTATCCCCGGTTGGCAATGAATGTCGGCTACTGATTGGTTGGTAGCCCATTGGTACAAAACTCATGCACCCGTCTCGTTGTTAAGAACGTTGCTAGCGCCAGTACCATGGAATACCTTTGTGCTAACGTCACATTTTCTATGACGTTAGTTAGTTATATCTGGCGCCAAAAATTAAATAGCGTTTAGAAATTACTTAACCGAAACCAAATCGCCTAAAAACGGCAAAGTCTGAGGTTGGTACCTTAGGTACCATCCTCGACCTGGAAATTGGGGCATTTTCTGCATATTTATCATATAAGTTTAAATGTAGAACATTGATGACGTTGAAATTAAGTACAGATTCACGTCCACTCATATGCTTTTTCGGTGCTATAAAAGGCCAATACGGGGATAAATCTGTTACCTACGTTTCTTCCCGTAGGCATTGAGATTGTACCACCCTTCAGCACCACTGTACAGCCTTCGGCTGCACAGAAGTGCTTCAGGGTGGTACAATCTCAATGCCTATGGGTATAAACGTAGGTAACTGATAGTACGCAGATTTTATTACAATATGCGTCAGATGGGACGCAACATAACTTATGTTTAAAAATGCTACGTACATGTAGGTCTGGCACCAAGTTGTGTAGAATCATGAATCTGCCTAATTCCCATGAAAGAATATTATTTGAAATTCAAGATCAAGGAGAGATTTGTTTCTATTTCTAAATTCTTTTTTGGAATCCTTGGATGTTACCATTATTAGTCAAACAAATACATGAGCTTGCACATGCTATCAGAAATAGAAAAGAGAAAACAAACTGTAACGGCATTGGGAAAAATGTGACAACAAATGAGCAGTTGAAAGCTGTGTATAGGGGAAGTAGAAAAAACGATAGTACCAGAATGAACGGATTGGCTGACGGCATCATGACTTGTGGCATTTGTGTTCGTTCTAGGGTAAATACAGAACTAAAAACACACCACAAACTTGTTTTTTTTTACTTTAATATTATCAACATGATGCAATTTACTTTTGTTCTAAAGTAAAATTCACCCGGCACCTGAAATGGTTTTCAGCGACTCTGGCTATAGATCTACTGAGTGGGTCTTTAGATGGAGATAGGGAAATGCCCTGTCTATGCGGGGTAGTCAGGTTATATAATACTGAAACAATGTGGAGAAACGCCAGGCCCTATTCAGTATCAAGACCCATGCTTATTTTTTTTTTGTTCAAGTGCAGAATAGCTGAGAGTCGTATGTATAAAGCTTAATTTCCTGGCCCTACCCATTTTTCTGGACAGGAAAATTGAAGAAATGGGTATAGGGGCAGGAAATTTATTCCTCCAGTCAAACATTGTTACCTCTTTTGTCCCTTCCGCCTGTATTACTTTTTTTTATATGTAATTCTTTAAATTGATTAACAGGCTTTCGTCCTGATATAGCATAAATATTTGCTGACTGGACGTAAAACTAAAACTAACTAATCAATCAAGAAAAAAAATATGTGACCTGGGACCCTCATTTTTTTTCAGTAGGACCCAGCAAAATTTAAATGGTGGGTCCCTGGGACCCCACCTGACAAAAGTGGAGGTAAATCCCCTAGTCAGGTCAATTCTGAGGAGGACAATGTACTCTCTGGTGTATGGCAAGCTACATGTACTGTGTTCTGATGTGTTACAATGTGTTCGGAAACCAGGCTAATTCATTGCATTTTTCAACACAAGTGACATTATTATTTGATATTCATCAGGGTCGATTAGTTCCACTTATTTCTATATAGATTTTGTAATCTATCAATGATAAGATTTTAGGTGCAACTTTATTAGGATTATTTTTTTCATATCTATGTGCAAGATGTTTACATTGACGATACTATTGTGACATCATTTCCTACAGTGAAAATACAAGCTTTATTTAACTGGGAACACTTGATAAATTGCTATGCAATATCTATATAATAATACTATTTTCTGTTTCAGTGAAGTTTGAGAAAACCCAGCAAAGAAAATGTGAATTTTATAAAGAAATTGCATTTCCAAAGAAAATGGTGGAATCACTACATAACTACAACAATACAAACTTGACTGATCTTACTAAAGGTCTGATTACTATAGACTCGGAATTAGAATCTGAGGACGTTAAATCATTAAAATTTCTATGTCAAGATCATGTTGCATTCAAAACTTTAGAGAAAATTAAAGATGGTTTACAACTGTTTAATGAACTGGAAAGAATTGGTAAAATTGATACGACTGCTGGTGAAGTAGACTATTTGTTAGAATGTCTGTGTCGATGTCATCGGATGGATTTGATACGAAAAATGGGATTTAATCAAATTCAAGTAAAGAATAGAGTTGAGAGTTGTGAGTCAAATTTCAGACCATTCAGGTTAGTCTATGATATTGCTGCAGTCAAGGATATGGCAAAACTTTTATTGTAATGAAGTCAAGATTAACACCCCAAGCTTATACAATGTGTTAGATTCATTAATATCAATTGTCTACATTGTAGATATATCAAACGTGAAAACCTGACAAATGTATACAATTTTGTCTTTGCACGAAGGGGAGTCAATGAAATGTAGAGGGGTGAAAATCTTAACTTTGGTAAACTGAAAGTTTTACCACTTGCTTTACTGCAGCAATAGTTTATGTAAAACTGTTTTGTAATTGTAATTGTGGTTATAATATTGGGCAGGAAATACAGATAAATTAGTGAAATTGCAAGATTTAAAAATATTACACATTGAGATTTCTATCTTTCTTGCAATAGTTCAAGACAGAAAAATCTAAACTGAATAATATAAAGCACTATGACTGGACTCAAATGTGACAAATACAATATGTAGGATTTTTATCTTTAGAATAAGAAACATGTGTATCCGTTTATAAAAAACAAACAGAGAAATTATACCACACATTGATTGCCTCTGCCTGTAACACAAATGAAACTTTTGATCATTCTTAAATTAATTGTGAATGCAATTGATAAGGGGAGTTACTTTACCACATTCAAAAGTTTGATTCGAGAAACTTAATTGCAAGCAATGAAATACTTTCTTCAATGTCAATTAATTAATTGTGACCTTGACTTACATTTATTGCACAGCAACATAATATTTCCCTAAGAAAGCAACCAAAAGTAATCATGCAATAAATTTCCATATTGCAGTAGTGAAAATATTACCTGGATTCTATGACGTCAAAGACAACAAAAATCCCTTTTTAGCACAATTTTTAGCTTTGCTATACATTGAAAGGGTTATTGCATGAATAATGGTGAATATTATCCCTCGTAGAATATATATTGCACTCGCAAGCCCATGCAATATTAAATTCTACTTGGGACAATATTCCCCAATATTCATGCAATAACCCTATATTACAATGTGATATATCAATCTCTTTTTTCAGAATAATGTTATTTGAGATTGCAGAAGAGATGGAAACAACAGATTTGAAAACAGCACTGTTCTCTTTGTCTACAATTATCCCAAGGTCAAAGCATGACAGAATTGAATCAATGTATGATGTATTTACATATTTAGAGAGATCTGGTGAAATATCACCAGTAAGTGTGGACATTTTACATAAAATGCTGAAAATGTTGGACAGAGGAGACTTGGTCACTAAAGTCAGAAATTATCAAGGTATGGTTTTTAGTTTGCCTCAACGAAGTTGAGGGGGACTATTGGAGTACCCCCGGCGTCCGCGTCCGTGTCCGCATCCGCGTCCGCGTCCGCATTTGGGTATATATCTTAGTAACTATGCAGTGTAGGGTCATCAAACTTTGCATGCAGGTGCATCTTGGGCTAACTCACAGCCTCCAAGAAAATTAGGTCTCTCTGACCTATATTTTCCGCTTGAGTGGCTTGCATTCAAATTTACATTTTAGTTCATATCTCAGTTACTATGCATAGTACAATAATCTAACTGTGCATGTGCATGCATCTCTGGTGGTAGGTCAGCATCCAGGCAAAATAAGGTCACTTTGACCTATATTTTCTGCTTGAGTGACTTACATTCAAGTTTACGTCCGAGTTCAGATCTCAGTCACTGTACATGGTAGGATCATCTAACCTTGCACGTGCATGCATCTCTGATGG
>MJUU01017113.1:333006-350061 GCA_002080025.1 Modiolus philippinarum | reverse complement strand
TCAAAGACCACTTATTTTTTGGAATTCTACCTAGCAACCATACTTAAATTGTTTATTTAGTTTAGGAAAAACATTTTCATCAACTGGATTTCAAAAATATTTATTCCAATTTTGGTTAATTTCCTGAAAGTCTCAAAGACCACTTATTTTTTGGAATTCTACTTAGCAACCATATATCCTAGAATTCTTTTAGTAACAATAATGACTATCAATAGGTAGATTTCAAAGATAATGAAAAAAATTATGCCAAGGGTGTATAACAACTGTTTTCTGTGTCAAACAGGGAGTGCGGGGATAGCTGTCGTTTCCGACAACATCTAGTTAAAAATGTGCTTCAGTCAACCCTTTCATATCCCAATAAAACTTCAAAATAATGCATTCATTTCTTAATTAGTGTTATGTCCTGGGGTTGTAGTGTTTTATTGTTGTTTTGTTATCAGGAGGTCCACTTCAGTCGAATTATGCCATGGGATTTTTTATTTGCTGATAGTTTTCTAAACAGTATCGAGGTAAATTTTGATGTCAAAATTTTTGGAAATTCAATTTCATATAAAGCATGAATTTAGTTTCAGTATTCAGTAAATTTGGCATTTTCTTTGCGAACATAGCAAACATTTTCTTGTTAGAATATGATATATTACACATTCGTCTAGGAACCTAATATATGGTATATAATACATGGTCTGTAAATTTTATATTGGCAAGAGCATAGCTGGAACCCAGTATTAAATTTACTGACCATGTAAATGCCATATTAGGTCACTATCATACTGTGTGATATTTATATCCCACTGATAGTCCAGTTAGAATATAAAAACTTCTGAAAACCACAAGAAACATTTCAATATGAAAAAAAGGAAATGGGGTAAATGTCAAGGAGACAAAATCCCACCTCCAGGTAAAAGCGACCCAAAACAAAGTATCTAGGGGTCACTGCACAGTCTTTAACACAGTGAGGAACCTCACACCATATAGCAAGCCCTAAATGGCCCAAAAAGTAAAAAAGTGAATTAAAAAAATGAAAACAAACAACATCCAATGTTTACAATGTAACTTCATGTAATGGCTTCCGCTGACTGTATATATTTTAGTCACCCCATATGGAATATATATGGTCAGCACATGGCATCGTTTGACCAATCAATGTTTCAGGAATTTACTAGAGATAGGATGTACAGGTATACGTTTGACTTTCTGTCAACAATTTACTATCCTATGTACATGTAATTGGTTTCTTCTTTCAATAACTCATTAAATTCTGATGTTATAAAATGATTGGATGATGTTTCTGGTACCACCAGTAAAAACTCATACAAGATGCATCTATTACAATGAATCCACCTGCATATACAATAAAGTGGGAAATTTCCTCTCCAGCTTCATTTTCCTGTTAAAGAATGAAACTAGAAAATAGAAATGTTGACATTAGTTTATTGCAATTGGGTGATTAAGCAGCTTGATTAGAACCTCAAATTAAACTCGGCGAAGTAGAATTAATTTATGCTACTAGTATTCAATATTCATTATATTGTAAAATTTATTTTGAAAATGCAAAAAAGAAAATATCTTTGTTAACAGTATTTCGCATAGAAGTATTATCATTAGATAATGAAAGGCCATCGATCTGACACATAAAATCATATAAGTAAGTAAGTAAGTAAATATTTTATTTCCAATTTTGGGCCCAAAACTGAGCATGAAAGTGTTTGAACAATACAAATACACAAAAAAATGATAATAATAAACATGCAATAATGATAACAAAATAGAAAACATAAAAGAAAAATGACTAGACATTTGAATTCAAAAAAAAAAAAAAAAAACAACCTTAAAACAACCTTTTCTTTGAAACTGGGACTAATAAGGGAGAAAGAGGTGTTACACAGTTATACAAACATAAAATAAGAAGACATAAAAAAAATCTAAATACATGTATATATATAATACTGATCTTATTAAGAAAACAAACAAACAGAAATGTACATTTTGCATACGAAAAACAAATGTCATATTGTACACAGATCTGTAACTAATATCAGTTTTAATAATATCTCTAATTTCTAGCAAATATAAACACCTAATGAGTAGTTGGTTATCGAAATGATAATCAACATGGGTATTATTTGATCTCACTTGCTGATTGGTCAATCATGTAAATGTCCCGTGTTAGTTTCTAGAAATAGTGCAACCGGATGTTGATGAAATTAACACCTGCATCATTGTCTTGCGAAACGGGTTTTTCATTTTTATGACTAAGATAACTCAATTTATTGATAATATGACATTTTTTATCAAAACTATTATATTCAACCCCCCTTTCAATGAATGGCGCAACGATACACATAGCAACGATGAAAGCAACAAAATGACTGGAGACTAGGGAGATTGCTTTACTTCAAATAGATACGTCGTTTTCGAGATCCCTTCATTCCCGGAATGACGTAACATCTTTTATAACGTTCCCGGCTTTTTCAGGTTCACTCACATTTCCGGTTTATTGCATTTCCAACACACACAACGTCAATGCGTCTCGGAAAGCCTACATAATTTGTTACATAAGGGAATTTTACTTTGCCCGTGAAGATGAGTATTTGTTCTGAATGATGTGATTTTAAATTTGCACTTTTTTAAAAAAAATTTTCCCAGTTCAATCGACGCAAATGCCACGAAATTGAAGTTCACTTCCAGACATAAAAATCTTGTGTTATCCTGCAGACAGTGCAGTCATGTTACTGCGGTTTTTAACTTTAAGCTGCATGATAAAATAGAATGAAAAAAATACGACTGTTTACAACATTATATAAATGGAACTTGTCCAATAAGATATTGTTATTTACAACAAGTACGAAGCCGAAGACGTCAAGCACCGCAACGTCACTATTATCACGTGACAAAGTGCTAAAATAAGTATGATGTCCCGTAGTAGATCTTTATCTCGAAAACAACGTATTGGGTAGAAATCCATGAAACAATCTCTAACATTGTTTTCTGGTTTATTACGATAATTTCTCACATCTTGATAAACCTCGAACTTAAAATTGTGAAAATTTAACTATCTCGATGTGAGAAATATATGTAATAAACTGGAAACAATGTTAGATACTATATTTAATCAACAATACTATCACTTCAGCAACTTGCGGAGCTCAAAGCATTTATGTAAAAAGTTTGAAAATTCACTCACAATTTGATTATCCTCACTTGCTATTAGCCAAATAAATTTGTCTCTGTTTGGTAGACTACTGAAATTTTCACACTTTATTTCAACGTTTGGCAGAAATTGTTTTCTCTGTTCTTCATAAGCTTGGCATTCAAAAGTAAAGTGGATTTCGTCCTCAATCTTACCCGAGTGATAAATTATTAAATTAAGTTTACAACTTCTAAACACATAATAAATATGGAATGAAGGTATTTACCAGCAACAAATAGTAATAACTACTGAATCATAGAAACTTGACGATGCAGTTCAAACAGACTAAAATAATGTAAGTCTGAAGCATTAACAAACAGATTAAAAAACATGCTAAACATTGGTGCAAAGGCATTAATTTCAACTTTCACTTAAAAAGGGTAAAATGATTTGGGTTTTGATTTTAAGTTGTCTCAAAAGTTCCTGTCAAAGTATCTTGAATTTATCAAATATATATAATTTTAATAGTTTTAGAATGAAATATATTTTAGGAGATCCAAGACTTAGTGGATTGGACGACATGGATTTACAAGGTCCAGCAAATCCAATAATGACATCCAGTTCTGTAGCACAAGTCGGACCAAGTATGTACATGTATATGTTATTTTGGTCATTTTTAGCAACATTGTAAAGATTTTTGCTACCATTTAGGAATTTTTTGTGCTTTATGTTAATGGTAGAATAAAGCAACAGCAGAAAAAAATATGATGAAGAATTCTAAGGCTAAATAAACCATTTTTGTCCCCCGCCGCAACGCGGAGCGAGGACATAGAAATGCCAGGCGTCCGTGTGTCCGTCCGTCACTCTTTCTTGTAAGCGCTCTCATGCCTACAAACTTTGACAGATTCTCATGAAATTTATACCCAAATCTTTATATCACTAATACCTCGGTCAAGTTCGAAAATCAGCGTCGGTCGATACTTTTTGACGGAGTTATAGGACTTTGACCGAAATAATGACTCCGTTTTATCCAAAAATTGACCTTGTAAGCGCTCTCATGCCTACAGGCTTTGACGGATTTTCATGAAATTTATACCAAAGGTTTATACCACTAATACCTTGGTCAAGTTTTAAAATCAGCCTGCATTGCTACTTTTTGACGGAGTTATGGGACTTTGACCACAATAACAACATAGTTCTAGCAAAAAATTGACCTTGTAAGCGCTTTTTTGCCTACAAATTTTGTTGGATTCTCAGGAAATTTATACCAATGTTTATACCACTAATACCTTGGTCAAGTTTTTAAATCAGCCTGGGTCCATTCTTTTTGACGGAGTTATGGGACTTCAACCAAAATAACGACACTGTTTTAGCCAAAATTGACCTTGTAAGCACTCTCATGCCTACAAATTTTGATGGATTCTCATAGAATTTATATCAAATGTTTATACCATCAATACCTCGGTCAAGTTTGAAAATCAGCCTCGGTCGATACTTTTTGAGAGAGTTATGGGATTTGACCAAAATAACGACACCATTTTAGCCAAAAATTGACCTTGTAAGCACTCTCATGCCTTAAAATTTTGAAAGATTCTCATGAACTTCGTACAAAATGTTTATACCAATAATACCTTGGTCAAGTTTGAAGATCAGCTTCGGTCAAGACTTTTTGACAGAGTTATGGGACTTTGACCAAAAATGACTTTGTTTTATCCAAATATTGACCTTGTAAGCGCTCTCATGGCTACAAATTTTGACAGATTTTCATGAAATTTATACCAAATGTTAATACTACTAATACTTTGGTCAAGTTTGAACATCAGCCCTCCTATTTAATTCTGGAACAGCCCTGAATGTTTGAAAATATTGCAATTTTATATACAGTATACTAGTATATTGCTTGAGCAGCAGGGGACCCAGGAATTCTATTCTTGTAAGGTTTATGCAGATGTGTTGGATATAGGACAGATTTGCTGGGAAGAGGAGAAAATAGCATAAAAGTACAGGAAAGTTTGTGTGTTCCTGAGCAATACCTCTTTTAACATGATAGTTTCTCGCATTTTTAGTTCACCTCAACAAAGTTGAAGGGGACTATTGGAGTACCCCCAGCGTCCACATCTGCATCTACGTTTAACATGTCCAAGTCTACGTCTATATCCATGTCCGCATTTGAACATATTTCTCCACAACTATGCATGGTAGGGTCATCAAACTTTGCATTTAGGTGCATCTTGGGTTGACAGATAGCCTCCAAAAAAATTGGGTCTCTCTGACCTATAATTTTTGCTTGATTGATTTACATTCAAGTTTTCAGACTAGTTCAGCTCTCAGTCACTATACATGGTAGGATCATGTTATGATGGTAGATAAGCATCCAGACAAAATAAGGTCACCTTGACTTATATTTTATGCATGAGTGATTTACATTCAAGTTTTCGGACAAGTTCAGATCTCCATCACTAGACATGGTAGGATCATGTAACTTTGCAACTCTGATGGTAGGTCAACATCCAGGCGAAATTTTGTTACTGGACAATGTACCATAATGAGGCAAACACTGAAATTGTTGATTACTTATGTTTTAAATTAGCTATGATATTAAAAACTTATTTCTCCTTATAATGAACATGTATCAGGTATCTTGATGAAAGGTTTAAATCTTTCTACTTATAAAACAAATATATGTGTTATTGCCAGGTTTTTTTACGATTAAATTTTTATTACATTTGATTTTCCATTTCATTCAGAAGTCTATAGAAATCTGTGGATTTTTTAGTCACCTTCATCATAAATTAAATGCAATTCTCAATTATAGAGAGATTTCATAGGATATGTTGTGTGTTTGGCCAAAAACATGTAATTAGTAATGTCACTTTCTAAAATATGGATCTGAATTAAGTAGTCAAAGTTGTCCATCTTACTACCAGCATGCCCACTTCTTTTTGCAATTGGGGGCACTTGTACCCCTTGACTCCCAAATTTATGGGTACAGGGTATTTTAGAGGGTATATTTACACATTCCAATATATATAGTTCACTATTTAAAAGTGGTTCAGTGATTAGAGGCATATATCGAAAGCAACCAATTAAATAGCATAACACACTTTGATTACTACTTTACTTCCACTTTTGATGTAAACAATATACTGTGGATGCATTTTTATTCGTGGACATCAATTTTCGTGGTTTTCCTAAATATCACAATTTGGTGGGTTCTTAAATTCGTGGTTTTGAATTTTACGCAGTAAAACTGTAGGGGAAAATGCATTTCATTGAGATCGTAATTTCGTGGTTTTAACCAACCACGAAATCCACGAAAATTGGAACCCTACAAACAATAGTACTTTCACAGTATACTGAAAAACATGAATATTGAATGATACATATTTTTCAAATGTACGTGCATGCATGTTTTAATTTGTGAATTGTATGTGCATGTTTTCTAATGTATGTGAAATAGGTAGTGCAGTACTTCAATGGGCTTGCTGACTACAATAAGATTTACATTGTACATGCATATGTATTGTATTTGTGAATTTTCAACTTGAAATTTTATTGAAAATTGAGTTTACTGGCAATGTTTTTGAATCAAATAATTGTCATGGCCATTATTAAGAAATGACATAAGGATTGTATAACTATATTTTTACAGGTTTAGACCCCCTAATTAATCAGAGTCATAGACAATCCACCAGACAAGATGACATGATTATTGTACAACTATATTTTTACAGGTTTAGACCCCCTGATTAATCAGAGTCATAGACGATCCATCAGACAAGATGACATAATGATTGTACAACTATATTTTTACAGGTTTAGACCCCCTAATTAACCAGAGTCTTAGACAATCCACCAGACAAGATGATGTCCTTGTCAGGCAGATGGCAACTGTTGCCATTGACGATTCAGTGATGCCTTTCTACAAAATGAATTCAAAACCAAGAGGTTAGGAAAAATCACAATAGTTTAATTTTGTTAAGGCCGTAATAAAACAGATCTTAAATTCTCATCCCTGCCTGCCTTGATTTTTTCACATGCCTCAAAAAAATTTTTGTTGATTTTTTTGTCCATTTGGGTAAATTTCTTTTAAAAGGACAGCATTTTTCACAAATTTTGAAAAAAAATTTAAAATGAAATTAGCCCATGGCCCCAAAATTTGAGGAAAAAAATGGATGAGAATCTAGGAATTATTTTATTATGGCCTGTATATTATAATCCATGATTTAAATCATAGTCCAAAGAGCAAGACCATTATCACTTATTTCATTTGTCTTATATTTTTTTTACTGTTTCTGGTATTTAGCCTTGTATTTTTAAGAAACAGAATTTTGAATACATGACATGAAAATTTGTATTTACATCTGGTTTTATTTTCATGACCTATTGAACAGATTTTCTGAATAACATATACAGATTGAAAATTTCAAACTGAAATTCATTGGTAACTAGTGTTAAGTTTGATCTTTGGATCTAGGGAAGTAAACACCAAGCTTTTAAATATACTTTAGGAGCAATGAAAATAAAATAAACTTTTGATCAATGAAATCCACTGTGATAATCATTTGACTGTAATTGTTTTCTAAAAAAATCCATTGAAAGGAAGTAAACACTAAGCTTTTAAATATACTTTAGGAGCAATGAAAATAAAATAAACTTTTGATCAATGAAATCCACTGTGATAATCATTTGACTGTAATTGTTTTCTAAAAAAATCCATTGAAAATACATTTTGTGTGCATAAGACTAGCTCTGGTTTAAGTTAAATTTTAACTTGTTTGTTTAATAGGTATTGCAATTATAATAAACAACCAGCATTTTTACAAAATTAGAGGTGACCCACAAAGTAAAGAAATGCCGGCCAGAACAGGGACAGAAAAAGATGCAGGTAAATAAGAGGATTGTGTTTGTTTTCATGTTTAGGGAAACTTTACCTATTAATTTCTACCAAGGATGTTGTATTACTTATTCCCTGAGTAATTCAATGTAATTTTAAGCCCAATATTCCCATAAAATGTACCATGACTTTCAAAAAAAAAACCCAACAAAATCCAAAAAAAAAGAAAAAAAGCAAAACAAAATACAAAAAATACCGAAGTTGCATGAAAAAAACAGTAAATTTCGTTATGCTGTACACATGTTTCAAGGAGTAACCTCTCATCAGCAGCATTAAAATCAAAAACACAAATTTTAAGATGACTGTTGTTTTCAATATTTAAGGGATATACACTTAAGCTATCTGTTGAATTGAAAATATCCATATGTCACCTTTTCATTATCCCCTCGCCCAATGAAGTTTGGCAGGGGATTTAGCGTTTTACCCATTCGTCCGTCCGTCCTTCTGTTCAAACCTAAGACCATATATCTTTTGAATAACAAGTCGTAGATGGACAATGTTTTGTCCATGTTTTGTCCATGAATGCATCTTGAGGAGTACTTGAGGTTGATATATAGAATAGATGGATTTGACCTACATTTCATGCATGAGGGACTTGGGTTAAAGTTTTTGTAAGAGTCCAGACCTGGGATACTACAACTTGTAGAGGAATAATATTTTGTATGTAGATGCGTCTTGAAAAGTTATGAAGCTCCAAATAAAAATTAGGTCACTTTGACCTACATTTCATGCATGAGTGATTTAGGTTAAAGTTTTTGTAAGAGTCCAGATCTAGGATACTACAAGTCGTAGAGGAATAATATTTTGTATGTAGATGCATCTTATAAAGTTACGAAGCTCCAGATAAAAATTAGGTCATTTTGACCTACATTTCATGCATGAGTGACTTAGGTTAAAGTTTGTGTTACAGTCTGGATTTTAGATACTACAACTTGCAGAAGATTAATCTTTCATCAGTAGATGCATATATGCTTTAGGTTTGAGGCTCCTGATTGAAATAAGGTCACAACATTTCTTGCATGACTGGATCAGATTTAAGTTACAAGCCAGATCTTGAATGGTACAACTTCCTTGAGTGCTTATATTACTAGACAAACATTCAATAAACGGGCGAGGGGATTAGCTGTCTTTTCCGACTGCCCCTTCTCTTGTTAATTTTATACATGTATGACATCACAATGAAAAGGTTGAGAGAAGACCATTCCGGCTTGAAAATTCAGTCAGTTCATCATCTGACTCTTATTTTGCAATATGCGCCAATTGAATGCACCGTGTATTAGTGTCAATCTAACTTAATAATCTATACATAATATTATTTTCATGCTTTTTTATCTACAAAATTTATAAAATCTAATGTTGTAGAAAAACTGGAATATATTTGGAGAAAACTTGATTTTGAAGTAAGACGTTTCGATGATGTTGATTCCACAAAAATGAATCGGATAATGGTTGAGACAGCATTAAATATTGACCATACTAGATATGACTGTCTTGTTTGTTGTATTCTGACACATGGAGTACTGGGACATGTCTACGGCACTGATGGACGTATAGTCAGAATTAATCAACTCACTGGTTGTTTTTCAAGCAGAAGATGTCAAACTTTGGCAGGAAAACCGAAAATGTTCTTTATACAAGCATGTCAAGGCCGAGAAAAACAAGAAGGTACTATTATCATTATTATTTGTTCATAGCTGTTAACCACTTAGATGAACTATTTTGGGATCATTTGGAGATATGCTTCTGAATTTTTTGTTTATTGCAAAAAAAATTGCAGTTGAATATATGTTTGGCACAGTCAATGATATCTTTGGTAGTTATATTTTCAACAGGATTGGGTTTTACTTTGTTAGTGGTAGGCTAGAATTTCTTTTAGCCAAAGTGGCTAAAATTTCTTTTAGCTGAAGTGGCTAAAATTTCTTTTAGCCAGAGTGGCTAATTGGTGCAAGCTAGAATTAGCCTTACTGAAGTTTGATTAGTCACAAGAAGAAAGAACATTTGTTTTAAAACATACAAAGAATTGTAATGGTACATTACATGATACCCCGCCATGTTTCACAAAATTTCAAAGTTTAAAGAGGCATAACTCCGGATCCCTGTGTACTTCTGAACCCAAAATTATACTTGGCCTGTGTTATATGGTAAACAAGTTACATACAAAATTAGAAGACAGAATACTTTTTCATTCACAAGTTATCAGTCCAAGACCCTAAAATTTGTAAAATTTCAAAGTTTCAAGGGGCATAACTCCAGAACCCCTTGGACCTCTGAACAAATAATCGATCTTGGTCAGAGTTTTGTGGTAAACAAGTTACATACCAAGTTTGAAAACAATATATTATTTTATTCACAAGTTATCACTACGTGTTGCTGGGTATAAAGATTTAGAATTTCATTAAGGTATTTCCTCAACAGGTGCTGTCAATTTACCATACATTCAAATTATTTATTACAGTACAACCTACAAACATTGCAGAAGGTGGTTTCAATAGTAAATAAATAAATTGGACTAAATGATTATCTATTCTTTAGTTCCCTTGGTTAGACAGCTGGCCAGAGTAATAGAAGTTCAGCAGGTCCCTGGTTGGATTTGTGATGTTGACTTGAGTCAATTTTGTGAGAATAATTGTGCTCTCCTTTTACATATTTAAACACACTTGCAATTGAATTTTCACATTGCGATATATCACTGATTGAATACACAAAAATTAAATTATCAATGTTTATTGGTTCTCTAGAGTCTGGTCACGTATACATAAGTTGTTTTGACTTTTATACTGACAAGAAGTTCACGCTGAGTTTTCACTTCCACCATGATCAGGTAAACAAAAAGTATGGTAATAAAAAATTAAAAACAGAGACATTTAACAGACAAAAAAGCTGGAACTGTACTACTTCAAAGGAAAATGGATGCTAAAAGATCCATTATTGGTTTCAATTTAAGTTTTACTCTCATCTTCTGATTTTGTCTTTAGAAGGTTTTTTTGGATGGAAGTTTTCAATTCATTTCTCCGAGCATCTTTATTTTTGTCTTATTCGCCAAAGTGGCCACTTGAGCTACATGTAGTCTTTAATCGCCACATGGAGCAGTCTTTTGCCCAAAAGTTAACTCTTTGATTTGTAACTTATGCTGTATTTTTTCAGCAATTACTTATTTGCAGGAATTACAACCATGAGACAAATTTTTCAGCAATTTATTGTATGAAAGTTAAATTTTCTTTTTAAGTAAATAATATGAGAATTTTTGCATCAATTTTTTGTCATGATACTTTATTTCACTGTGAAATTAGCGAAAGTAAATTGATTGCAAATAAAAGTTGATTCACATATTGTTATTGAGACTCTGAACTAAAAGTGAAAATAAAGTTATGAAATTATACATGCATTGTACAACAGTCTATGTTTTATCAAACAATATTGAGGAATGAAATTTAACCTACATGTAATTTTAAAGGTCATGCCATTGAAGCTGATTGTGGACCTGTACATGATACTACAGAGAGAGACAATACTCCCAATCAAACAGAAAGACAGGATCTTGCTGCAGACAGACCAAGGGAGCTAATTCCTGATGAAGCCGATTTTCTGTTGGGTTATGCTACTGTTCCCGGATATGTGTCCTATAGGAGCAGATCACAGGGGAGCTGGTATATCAATAAACTTGCTCAGAATTTGGATAAATATGCTTACCAGTAAGATTATATTGTTATATTTACTTTGAAACAGTTTTACAGGTTTTCCTTGACCTGCAACTAAATGACAAGTAAGCTAGACTACTAGACTTACATGTATTAGTGCTGCTTCCAATATCATTGTAACAGTTTAAGACTAAAGGAGTATTGGCTTATTTTTGTTAGATATAGGCCAATATAATATTTGACTAGCATGTATTACAGTAGACTGTAAAAAGTCTATGCTTACAAGCAACAGAAACAACAAACTTTACAGTAAACACATGATTCACTGAATTTCTGTCTCAGAGAATGCATTTTTTGTTGAGTAAAGCAATATTGGTTTGAGCTCTTCCAGCTTGTAGTTTAGCCTAACCTTGAAATTTATATAGCTGTTTTACATACTAAGTGGTACAGTACCTAGTTAAATGATACTGACAGTCGGTTTTGAAACAAAGTCCTGATTTTAAACATGGGATGCAGCTACTCATTTCTAGTTCACCTACATAGCCTTATTGGTCAGTGTTAGCATTTGCCATCACATTGACTGTCTGTCCTTATTAGGGCCCTGCATCTTTGCTTCTATTGGAGGGAATTATTTGAAATTTGGTTTGAAGCTTGGAAATGATGAGTTGTATTGTGTAAGAAATTTTCAAGGTCGTACATCAACTACCTGATTGCGGATACTTTGATTTTTCACTATTAACTAGATTTTTGTCACAGATTTCTTGGCCTTGACTTGAGTAAATGATTTGTAATTTGGTCAGAAGCTTTGAAATGACGAGTTGTTTTGTGTGAGCAATTTTCAAGTTTGTTGGGTGCCCACTTCCTGTTTGCTAATAATTTGATATTTTACTATAAACCAAATTTTCGTCACATATTTCTTGGCTTCTATCAGAGGGAATTATTTGAAATTTTGAAATGATGAGTTGTATTGTGTAAGAAATTTACAAGTTTGATGGACGGGGAGATAATTCATCTTTTGAATATTTTCTGACGAAAAGGGGATAAGCCTTGTCAGCACATGTCCTCTTAAACATGTACTTGGATTTCAATGAAATATTACACAGTTGTTGTATACCATCTGAAGATGTGCATGAAGAAATAGGGTTGCTTTCTGAATTTTTGAAGGGGAGATAATTTGTCTTTGAATACTTTCTTGAAAAAAGGGGGAGGTATATCATTGTGTCCATACTGGTATTGTGTCTACATTTGTACTGTGTCCACAACTGTATTGTGTCCACACACACTTAAATTTACACTTCCCATATTGATTCAGGGTTCAATTAGTGGGGGTATAACTGGCTGCCATTTGACCTCAACTCTAGCTTTCATTTTCTTCTCAGAAACAACTAAAGCTGACCAAACAGTTCAGTGAAGATTATTAGATGAACTTCTGCCAAGGTTTTGTTATATTTGCTGATCTGAAATCAATATAGCTGCCACAACAGAATACAATTTTACATTGCACCTAATTGGAATTGTTCAAATTTATTCTTTGTGGAAACTACTCGACCGGTTCAATTCATTTTTTCCATGAATAATCCTTGGGATATCCTGTAGTATGTAGCATATACATGTATGTTTACCAAGCAAAGATGCAGAAGCAAGATGGGTACCCTAGGCAGACATAATTGAACATTATGGAATATTTGTTCTTCATTCTTTGTGTCAAAACCTACTCTGCTTTCTAAGTGTAGTTATGATTATAGATATTATCAGTGTTAGATACAATGTAGATAGTTGCCTAAAGTTTAAAAATGCAAGTTTATTGTTAGAGGGATTTGAGAACGCCCTTCCTTACCACCTTGCTTAATAGAATATCCTTTACTGTACACCCCTAAATCATACATACATCAGTAAAATTAATTTAACATAGGACCCTCAGACTTATTGGTTTTCTTCTGTTTTACTCTTCTAGTTGTGGGATATTTTTTTTACCTTAAAGCATACAAAAGCTGTTACACGAAAAGTCCAATATTTAAGGCATTAAAAAATTCAAGTCAATATTGTATATTGAATTTCTAATTTGTGTATTGATTTTCCATTACAGACATGATTTGCTTAGTATACTGATCAAAGTAAATGAAGAAGTCGGTAGAGCAACGGCTAACATTGAAAATGGATACTACAAACAGATTCCAGCTCCAATGTTTACCCTTAGAAAGAGGATAATATTCAGATAAAAGTATAAAGACTATACTAAAACTGATCATAATCAATGTTATAGTAAAGGATTTCATGGAACATAGAGAATATTGAACTCTGGACCAAAGGTCAAATTGTTATATTTTACATGACTGTGTATTTATTTTGGATAGAAACGTGTAAATCATCACACAAAAAATGTTCTGTTCACAATGAAACCTGCAGAAACAAACCCTGACTAATATGGAAATTCATTCTTAAGGTTCCCTTTGCATTAGTTTATGGTTAGATTTAGATACTTAAGGCAGAGGGGTGGGGGGATTAAGGAAAAAGGAGACCTTTGTCTAACATAAATGTTTATCCAAAAAATTTTCTGTTTTAGATTTGACTAAATGTAAATTGAAGCTATTTTCCTACTTTTGGTTTATCTCAAAGCAATTACTTCAAGTTACAGATGTATGCTTCAAGTTAAGATGCCAAAATGTAAATTTATTATCTTCTGTCATAAATAGGTCATATTTAAACATCAAAAAGGCAGAGTGGTACTATAACCATCTATTTTGGCCAGAAGGAGCATTGCAAATGCTCTCAATGCAAGGTAGTATGGGGGTTTCATACTTACTGTGCATTATTCTTGCACATCAGACAAAAAATGGAATTTACTACTGAAATGTTAGCAACTTGATTTTTTGTCTTAAAACATTAAAATTTGATCAAATATGCGTCTTTTTGGGGTAACCATGCAGAATATTGTACGTTTTCAGCAAACTCCTGTCCTATAAGGTGGAGATAATTTGTATAGAAATAATAGGAAAACATTAGTTTTTGCCATTTATTAAAAAATAAATACGGTGACCCCAAATTTTTTTTCGGACAAATTGAAGGCAAGCATATTAGCAAATAATTTACCAAATTTTAAATAAATCTATCTTATTTAATTAAAATAAATAAAAATTTTGTCAAAATTTGCTAATTTTTCCTTTAATTTTAACCAAAATAGCTGATTTTTATTGTTTTTGTCCTGTCTGTCTGTGTGTCAGTCTGTGCATCAACCTTGGCTATAACTTTTGAACTATGTCAGAAAGACTTTTCATACTTAGCAAGTGTACAGGTCTAGTCAAGAGGAACATAAATATGGAAAAAAAAATAGGTAGAAGGTCAAAGGTCAGGGTCACAGAGGTTAAAAAGCGGTAAAATTGGCTGATGTCTCATATTTGACTTTAGAATCCTTATTATTTGTTGTATTTAGATGGGGGTTGCTTTATTTTATTGCTATAAAAGTATTCCGACTGATCTGGAGTAGCATTTACCGTTTTTTGAAAAACAAGAGGCCAAAAGGGGCCAAACGGAAAAAAAGGATTTTTCAAAAATTTTCATTTCTTGATGAAGTATTTTTCTGTAGGTTTCTTATAGCAAGTTTAAATAGATCTATTGAACAATTAAAACCATTTTCATGGAACAAGAGGCCCAAAGCGGCTCCATCCTTTTCAGGATAAAGGGGTTAAAAAAACAAAAGACTTTTAATACTTGGCAAGTGTATAGATCTAGTCATGAGGAACATAAATATTCCCTCCAAAAAATTAGGTCAGAACAAAGGTCAAGGTCATGGAGGTCAAAAAGTGGTAGAATTGGCAGTTGTCCCATATAATTGACTAGAATCTAGGGGCATATGTAGTGTTTCACAAACACATCTTGTTTATATGCTCTAATAATAAAGTATAAGCCATGAAATTATCAGAAATTATGCCTTACTTTTTTTAAACCCCTGTACCGAGTTAACCTTGCTAATTCATACATGCTTCTTAATTAAATTCACTTTCAGTCACAGTGTGGTTCTGTTTAGACAGGTTCTACTGTATCATGTTCATGTTAATTGTTATGTTTTTTTATGATAATTTTGCATAATTAATATATTTATTATGATGTCTTTTGTTAAACTTTAATTTTCAATTAACTTGTTAATTCTTACATTTTTTATACATGTACATATATAAAATATTCAAATCTATATTGAAATATAAATTCTAGTTGTCGGATGACAGTGTTTGTAAGAGTACTTTGCCCGAAATGTTATGCTTGTCAACAACCCCATATCCATGACAAAAATGATGTAAAAGAGTCCATAGATGTAACATTCTTTAACATTTAGCAAGTGAATTCCACTCAAACTGGTGTAGGGGCCATCTTAAACTTACCATGAGGTAAGAGTGTTTGCTCTTTGTTGAAGGCCTCATGGTGACTTCAAGATGAAGAACAACAATAAAAGCATTTTTCAATTTGCTTAATCTTACCATGTATTTATAGGGATTTTGTCCCATGTGCATTTACTCCATATCCCATTACTTGTTCATTACAGCTCATACTTTTGGGTTACAGGTTAGAGGTTAAAGTTCAAAATGATTGATATTCAAGTTACTGCCAAAATGCAAAATTTATTTGCAAACAATTGAGGAATGAGGTTAGATGTTGTTGAAGTTGAAATTTAAGCAGGATTAATTTGTTTATTGCCTTACTATATATTTATTCCAAATTAAGTGAGTTCCACTTTAATTTTTCATTGTAAATGGAAATTTAAGCCTGTCGGTGACTTTAAAGAGAAAATGCATAGCACTCTTACACATACATTTAGCCGAGATGGTTACAGAGATTATTTTTTACTCTGAAAAATCTATCTATATTGTATTTATTAAGAATTGCATTTGGTATTATATAATATTACATATGGCAGAGTTTTTCATCAATTTCATTGGCTGAAACCAATACGTGATTTGAAGAATATTAAGTGTAAGACCAAGGCTCACCAGGAGAGCAGGCCAGTGACAAATCTAACATACTTTTATTCTAATCGGGGCAGTACTTGTCTTAGTTCTACGGACCTGACATAATTGATCCTTAAAGGGAGTGGCTTTAGGTTCATAACTTAATCAAAAATATTCAATAATATTTAAAACTGTATGAAATGTATTATATCCAGCCCAGTAATCATATATTTGTCTGGTAGTGAAAGTGCGAGGGAGATAGTTCCCTCTCCCTTTCAATGCTCAGAAACTACAGTAGTATTTACTCTATATTTAATAGTTGATATAATATGTACTAAAATATGATGGGAAAAGGATCTTGTGCGAGGAGCCATGTCAAAAAGGGGAATGTATTATGCAAGTCCATACAAAAGATGCATATATATATATATATATATATATATATATATA
>MJUU01017113.1:316549-332936 GCA_002080025.1 Modiolus philippinarum | reverse complement strand
TATATATATATATATATATATATATATATAAATGCATCCAACATGTATTTAATTAAAACATTAGAGAATTTTTAAATTACATTACAAAAATCCAATTGATTGATAGAGTAATATATTACATGTACGCACATAGAAATCAATATGCACACACATATAAAAAAACATTAAAAAAATCACCTTAGAATTTTTTGAGCAAGTATTTAATTAACTCGCCAAAAAAACACAAAGTAACGCCATTGCAATGTCTAAAATTATGACTTGAAAAGGGTACTTTGATACCAAAAATGTGAGCAAGGGCACAATTACTTTAATATTTAGTCGCCCCTCAAACCAACAGAAGAAGAAGAAATGTATTTTCAGCTTTGTTTCTATTTATATGTATATCTGCGCCATGTTTTTTTTTTTAAATATATTGACGCTATGTTTCTATTTTTAGTTATATTGACGCTCTGCAACTAAATTTATAGGCAGTTCAATTTATAAGTCTATAATTTTTCTCCCAGAAAGATATTATTAATTTGTTTAAAAAAAAAAACGGATCGAAAATGCTTTACACATATTAATAATTGAGGGGCGGCAATATTAAAGCAATTAAATCGATAAAAATCTTTTTAATAGTTGTCCCATGGTATTTTGGGGGCACTGCAAGTAAACTAGAAAACATAACTAGAGGCTCAGAGACTGAGCCTGTATCGCTCACCTGACAAAATGTTTCTATGCCATGCATGTCCAAAAATGATGTTTATTACCAATGGGGTCTAATGTTTAGCTATGTTCTCCATTTGCACCTGTGTTTTTTTTCTGATCCTATTGAAATGTATAATTTTTGTAAAGGACCTTTTATACATTTAGTTAAATTTGCTTGAATAGTTTCAGAGAGGATGATGAAAAGGGTGGTGTTCTCCACTGGCGGCAATTTGTTTTATTGGATCTAAATGAAATGAGCAATTTTTGTTAAGTGCCTTTATTAAACCCTTCCTGTAAAGTTTGGTTGAATTTGTTTCAGTGGTGTCAGAGTAGAAGATGAAAATATGATTTTCCCATAGGGTCCAATATTAAACTTTGTTCCGTGGTGGCCGGCATGTTTTCTGTCAGATTGTAACCAAATGAGCAATTTCCATTCATCATTCCTATAAAGTTTGTGTGAATTTGCTTTTACTGTTTCAGAGGAGAAGATGAAAATGTGATTTATTCACAGGGTACAATGTTAAACCTAAGTTAAGCCCTGGCAGCCATATTTTGTCAGATCGGAACAAAACTAGCAATTTTCAGTAAAGGATCTTTAGTACATCATTCCTGTAAAGTTAAGTTGAATTTGCTTCAGCCGTTTCAGAGAAGTAGATGAAAATGTGATTTTTCCCATGAGGTTCAATGTTAAACCTAAGTTCTGCGCTGGCCGCCATGTTTTTTGTCAGATGGAAATGAAATGAGCATTCTTTGTTAAAGACCTTTAGAACATTATTCCTGTAAAGTTTGGTTGAATTTGCTTCAGTGGTTTCAGAGGGGATGATGAGAATGTGATTTTACCATAGGGTCCAATATTAAACTATGATCCGTGCTGGTGTCCATGTTTTTTATCGGATCTGAACGAAATGAGCAATCTTTGTTAAGGACCTTTAGTTCATAATTCCTGTACAGTTTTGTTGAATTTGCTTCAGTCGTAGCCTCCGTATCAGATGAGTAGATGAAATGTGATTTATCACATAGGGTCCAATGTTAAACCTGAAGTTCCGCGCTGCCTGCCATGTTTTTTGTCGGATCGAAATGAAATGAGCAATCTTTGTTAAGGACCTTTACTACATTATTCCTGTAAAGTTTGGTTGAATTTGCTTCAGTGGTTTCAGAGGAGATGAAAATGTGATTTTTTTCCATAGGTTTCAATGTTAAACCTAAGTTCCACACTGGCCGTCATGTTTTTTGTCTGATTGGAATGAAATGAGCAATCTGTATTAAGGACTTTAAGTACATCATCATAAGTTTGGTTGAATTTGCTTCAGTGGTTTCAGAGGAAAAGATGAAAATGTGATTTTCCCATAAGGTCCAATGTTAAACTATGTCTGTGCTGGTGGCCATGTTTTTTATCGGATCAGAAGGAAATGAGCAATCTGTGTCAAGGACCTTTACTACAGAGTGCATGGTCATTTCGTTCCGATCCGACAAAAACAGCGCAGAACTTGTATTTAACATGGAACCTATGGGAAAAATGTCATTTTCATCAACTCCTCTGAAACTACTGAAGCAAATTCAACCAAACTTTACAGGAATGGCGTATGGAAGGTTCACTACAAAGATTGCTCATTTGGTTCCGATTGAACAAACAACATTGCTGCCAGTGCGGAACTTGTATCGAACATTGGACCCTATTGGAAAACATCATTTTCATCAACTCCTCTGAAACCACTGAAGCAAATTCAACCAATCTTTACAGGAATGACATGTGAAGCATTGCTCATTTCATTCTGATGTAAAGTTTGGTTGAATTTGCTTCAGTGGTTTCAGAGGAGAAGATGAAAATGTTATTTCCCATAGGGTCAAATGTTAAACAATGTTCCCTGCTGGCAAGCATGTTTTCTATCGGATTGAGACGAAATGAGCAGTCTTTGTTAAGGACCTTCAATTCATCATCCCTATAAAGTTTGGTTGAATTCAGAGGAGAAGACGAAAATGTGATTTTTCCCGTAGGGTCCAATGTTAAACCTAAGTTCCGTGCTTGCGAAATGAGCAACCCTCAAAACATCATTCCTGTAAAGTTTGTGAATTTGCTTTAGTGGTTGCAGAGGAGAAGATGAAAATGTGAAAAGTTAAAAGACGACAGAGGAACGGACGGACGGACTGACGGATGATGGATGCCAAGTGATAACAATAGCTCACACTGACCTTTCAGGTCAGGTGAGCTAAAAAAATTTGCTAAGTTATTTAATTATCCCTGCCGCAACGCGATGCGGGGATATGGTAATGCCGGGCGTCCGTCCGTCTGTCTGTGCGTCTGCCTGTTCTTCCATCTGCCTTGTAAGCGCTCTAGCAAGTTTATTTCTCATTGGGTTTAGTTTAGTTTAAGGGTGGCTCAAGCGAGTTCAAAGATGAGTCCTATTTGAGTATTTTTGTAGAAGTTTTATCCCTTTTTAACTTTGAAAATTGACAAAATATCCTTGTAAGCGCTCTAGAAAATTTATTTCTCATTGGATTTGGATAATATTTACACAGAAGCTTTAGTTTTAGAATGCCTCTAGAAAGATTAGAGGTGAGTCCTATTCGAATATTTTTGTAGGAGTTATGCCCCTTTTAACTTTGAAAATTGACAAAATATCCTTGTAAGCGCTCCAGAAAATTTATTTCTAATTGGATTTGGATAATATTTACACAGTGACTTAAGTTTTAGAATGCCTCAAGCTGAGTCTAGCAAGTTCAAAGATGAGTCATATTTGAATACTTTTGTAGGAGTTATGCCCCTTTTTGACTTTGAAAATTACCACAAATATGTGGGGGTTCAAATTGCCGGAGCGGCGGGGATATATGGCTACGCGTAGCCCTTGTTTTAAAATAGCAGATGTGTTGGCATATATTTATCCTTGTCACTCATGCAACCAACCCACTTTTGTTGGTATGCAGAGCCACTTCCACCTTCGACCAGAGCTTCTATTTCGAAATAATTCCAGCATATTGACAAAATCTGACACCACAAAAATGCAATGAGATACCACGAAAACTACATATGTAATATAACAGTGATGGACCTGTTTACTCGGTAAATATGTTGTTTATGGACATGTTAGGGATATCTTGACCTCAGACTACGTCCTCGGTCAATATAAACCTAACAGGTCTATAAATAACTTATTGACTAGCCTTTTTTGTTAAATTAGACGATCCAGTTGTACACTTGCCTCACGGTCGAAAGTTGCAGTGATAAAATGTGAAAAACCAAAATTGCTGACCTCAATTTATTTTTATATTCAAGAAATTTGTACTAAAATTTGTGAATAAAAATATATTTATTAAGGTTTTCAGACTTGCACTCATCTGTTGTTGATTGACTGGTTGTGAAAAGGATAAGAAATTTTGACATGACAAAAACTAAAGATCCTGATGATGCCGAGAAATCGACGAAACATGTCGACAATAAATTAACTAGCAGTTACCTTGAGTGTTGTTGTCAATCATGTTAGTATTTAATTTTTAAATTGACAACCCTGCATACCAGGTGTATCCACTTAAGGGGGTTCGGTACTCCATTTGAAAATAAATAGGATTTCAAATAAACATGATTTTTTGATAGAAAATTATTGTCTTAATGTTTTACATGTTTTATGTACTTCATTGTAAGGGTACTCGTCTTGATAAGTTGGACTTTTTTCTAGTTTGATTTTTACTGTGAGTCTTTTTGTGTATTTATTTTTTAGCCATTCACCACACATAGGGGGAGGGTTTGGATCCAAGAAAACGAGTTTAATTTTTGCGCCTGTCCCAAGTCAGGAATATGTTGGTGATTGACTTGTCCGTGTCTTCTTATAAAATTTTAGTTTTCTTGATATTTGGGTTATTGGATGTGGTTTGTCCACTTTTTTACCCTTTTGGGTCCATTTAGGGCTTGCTATATGGTGTGAGGCTCCTCACTGTGTTGAACACCGTACGATGACCCCTAGATGCTTTGTTTTGGGTCGCTTTAACCTGGATATGGGATGTTGTCTCCTTGACATTTACCCCATTTCCTTTCTTTTTCATATTTCATGTTAAGTTTTTGTGATTAGGTCATTTTCTCAGTAACTATAAATGGTAGTTTAATGCTATTTGGTATATAGGTTGGTCTTGAATAGTACATGACAGTCTGCTATGTTTTTTGTCTGTGACCCCAATTTCACGGTCCAATGAACATGTTAAGTTTTTTTACTTAGTTTAGTTTCTCAGTAACTATAAGTGATAGGTCAATGATATTTGGTATATAGGTTGGTCTTAGGTAGTACATGACAGTCTGTCATATGGCTTATGTCCTTGACCTTAATTTCACGGTCCAGTGAGCATGTTAAGTTTTTGGGATTAGGTCATTTTCTCAGTAACTATAAGTGGTAGGTCAATGATATTTAGTATATAGGTTGGTCTTGAGTAGTACATGACAGTCTTCTATATGGTTTTTGTCTGTGACCTCAATTTCACGGTCCAATGAACTTGTTAAGTTCTTGTGTCAGTAACTTTAAGTGGTAGGTCAGTGATATTTGGTATGTAGGTTGGTCTTAGATAGTACATGACAGTCTGTCATATGGCTTTTGTCCTTGACCTCAATTTAACGGTCTAGTGAGCATCTTAAGTTTTTCTGATTATGTCATTTTCTCAGTAACTATAAGTCAATGATATTTAGTATATAGGTTGGTCTTGGGTAGTACATGACAGTCATGGTTTTTGTCTGTGACCTCAATTTCACGGTCCAGTGATCATGTTAAGTTTCCCAATATCTTTTAATGTAAGGTCAATTATATTTGGTATTTTGGTTTGTCTTAAATGGAACATGACAGCCTGCTGTTTGGCTTTAGCCCTTGACCTCATTTTCACGGTCTAATGAACATGTTTGGTTGTTCAGTATCTACGCCACCGTGCGCGGTCCCGGCTTATGAATAGGCCCGCAGCATCCTTTGAGCTTGGAGTATGAGTCTTCCTAACAGAGGACCACGAGGGAACCCCGGGATGTAGAAATAGGACCTAGTATCTCCAGCTTGCGGGGTGTGACACCTCCTAAACGGGGGCTGACCCCGAGGGTCCCGGGATATAGAAATAGGACCCATTCCATGGTTGTGCGGGTGGTCTAAATATACAACCCATCTTTCGGATGGGATGTAAACTCAGGTCCACGTGTTGGAAGAAATGCCACGCTTCCTGCACGTTAAAGAACCCTTGTAGCAAGCTTTTTTGAGTGGTCCGTAGGTGATCGGCTACAAGGCTTAATTCTCCGCCCTTTTCGATTTCACTCTATTTTTCCAGTGGCAGTCAGAATTTCCCGTCCCATGACCCTTTCCATACCCCAAAGTGATTATTTATTAACAAACTTGTTCTCGTCTTCATATAGCTGAAATATTGCTGAGTAGACGTTAAACAATATTCAATCAATCAATCAGTATTTATCAGTGGTCACTGATATTTTTTTTTGGTGATTCATGACAGTCTGCTCTATTGCCTTTGTCACTTACCCTAATTTCACAGTCTAGCGAATATGTTTAGTTTTCTAATTTAGTCAGTTTGAGAATTCACATCAATTTTGCGACCACGAAGGGACGGGCGAGACATAAATTTGGGTCCACACTTGTTTACTCAAAGTTGAACATGACCAAAGGAAGCTCCCTTTCGTTTTTGAGGATAATCGAAAATGATTTTTGGGAAAAATTTATTTTTTTATATGAAAAAGTGCATATTTTGAGAATTAGCTCTATGTGGTACGATAAATTAAATTGCATTCTGGGATTTTAATGGTTTTGATACTCAAGGTTGGTCTTGACCAAAGGAAGCTCCCTTTCGTTTCTGAGGAAAATCCAAAATCAGTTTTGGTGAAAAACTTATTTTTTATATGAAAAAGTGCATATTTTGAGAATTAACTGTATGTTGTATGACTTGAAATCATGTTCACGGATTTTCCTAAATTTTATACACACAGTATTGCAAACAATCAAAGGAGGGCTCCTTTCCATTTTGTGGAAAATCAAAAAACAATTTTGATGGAGACCTTAGTTTTTATATGAAAAATGCATGTTTTGGCGGCGTCCTAAAGTAATCAGCCTGTCAGTCTGTCTATCCGTCAGCATTTACTATGTCGTACAATAACTGAAGATTGCCTTCACAGATTTTAATCATTTTTAAACTCGACCAAAGGTTTGAGGAAAAATCGGAAATGATTTTTGGGAGAAACTTAGTTTTTATATGAAATAGTGCATATTTTGAGAATTAGCTTTATGTCGCACTATAACTTAAGATTGCCTGCAGGGGTTTTAATGATTTTGATACTCAAGGTTGAACTTGACCAAAGGAAGCTCTTTTTCTTTCTTGAGTAAAATCTGATGTAAAAACTTAGTTTTTATATGTAAAAGTGCATATTTTTAAAATTAGCTATGTTGCATAACTTGAAATCCTGCTCACATATTTTCCTGAATTGTATACACACAAGGTTGCAACAAAGGACGGTTCCTTTCCATTTTGAAGAAAATGAAAAAAACAATTTTTATGGAAAACTTAGTTTTTAAATGAAAAAATGCATATTTTGAGAATAAGCTCTATGTCGCATGATGACTTCAATGACCTTTACAGATGTTTACTTATTTTATTCACAGTGTCAAAGGAAGGTCCCTTTCCATATTCAGTAAATCTTAAAACAAATTTTGGGAAAAAACTTGCTTTTAATATTAAAAAATGCATATTTATACCCCCCCCCCCGTTTTGCGGGCAGTATATAGTGTTGATTGTGTCCATCCTTCCTTCTGTCAGTATTACTGTACCAGAAAGCTAGTATCCACTATTCTCCTTTAACCACTAATTGGAATTTCATAAAACTTATGCAGGAGTTTAACAATATATGGTAGATATGCACTACGCTTTTTGTTTTCCAATAATTCCTTTTTTCCATATTTGTGACATGTTTTGGACTTTGTCATTTTAGCTCAATGCAAACCATATGGTGACCACCTGGTATCCACCATTCCTCTTAAACCACTGATTGGAATTTCTCGAGTGCAGGAGCTTAATTACATATTGTATATGTACGCTTCGCTTTTTGTTTTCCAATAATTCCCTTTTTCAAATTTTTGATATATTTTGGAATTTGTCAGTTTAGCTTAATATGGTGACCACCCTTTTATCTGCACTGATGAGACGTAAGTTGTCGAAATGCGCATATGCAGAACTTGAATTCACATTAATTCCGGTATTTTGTTATTCCCCTTAAACCACTGATTGGAATTTCATGAAAATTATGCAAGAGCCTAAGTACATATTGTAGATATGCACTACTTTTTTTGTTTTTCAATAATTCTTTTTTTCCCAGATTTTTTTTTACATGTTTTGGACTTTGTCAGGTTAGCTCAGAGCAAACCATATGGTGACCACCTGGTATCCACTATCCATCCTTGACCACTGATTGGAATTTCATGAAACGTATGCAGCAGCTTACTTACATATTGCAGATGTGCACTATGTATTTTGTTTCCAAAATTCCCCTTTTAAAAGAAAAATTTTGACATATTTTGAACATTGTCATTGTACCTAAATGCAAACCATTTGGCGACCACCTGGTATCCACCACTCCTCCTAACCGTTGACCAGAATTACACAAAACTAATGCAGGACCTTAAATCTTTTCCAGATTTTTGACATGTTTTGAACTTTGTCATTTTAGGTCAATGCAAACCATATGGTGATAATCTGGTATCCGCCACTCCTCCATAATCACCTAACAGAATTCAGTGAATCTTTATATGACCTCAATCACATATTGTAGATTTGCCCTATGCATTTTGTTTTTACATTACTTCTTTTTTCAGATTTTTGGCATTTTTTAAAATTTGTCGTTGTAGCTCAAAGCTTACCATATTTTGACCACCCGGCATTCACTACTCCTCCTTAACCACTTCACAGCATTCCATAAAACCTATACAAGGGCTTTGTACTTTGTATTTTATTTTCCAATAATTCTTTTTTTTCAGACTTTTCGTTGTATTTTCTATCTTTACTGATGTCTTCAAGATTAATTTGATATTGCTGTTTTCTTATTTCAGACTCTGGTTTTGTTTCCTGTGAAAAATGAAATTTGTAAGAAATTAAAGAACCTTAGTGAGCAAGCTCACATACCCCACGCCCCCACATTTAGGATTTTCCTGCATTATCTCAAAATTATCAAAAATTGAAATCCAAGTAGTTTGCACATCTCTTACAGATGAACAAGCATCCTGTAAGATATCTTAAAACCTGTAGCAGGATTTATCCGGGCAAATTGAGTACCCTGTAAACTTGCTATCTTATAAACTGTAGGAGGAGTTATCCGGACAAATAATGTACCCTATATGCAATATAATGCATAAAAATTACAAAGTTCAACAATGTGTACATGGTGTAGTTTGCTGAAAAATTATCAAAAATCAAAATCCAAGTAGTATGCACATCATTGATATGTGTACAATCAAGCTGCAAAATAAAAACTTCCTAGCTTAAAAACTGTAGGAGGAGTTATCCGGACAAATGGTGTACCCTATATGCAACATAATGCATAAAAATGACAAAGTTCAACAATGTGTAGTTTGGTGAAAAATTATCAAAATCCAAGTAGTATGCACATCTTTAATATGTGCACAATCAACCTGCAAAATAAAAACTTCCTAGCTTAAAAACTGTAGGAGGAGTTATCCGGACAAATAGTGTACCCACTTAATGACGGACGGACGGACTGACGGACGGACGGACTGACGGACCAGTGAAAAACTATATACCCTCCGCAACTTCGTTGCGTGGGGTATAATAACCGAAAATCATCAAGAGAAGTACAGACAGTACCATATTGTGAAGGACAATAAAAGCGAGGTACAACAAACACAGATGAAGATTGTAAAGTCAACAACATAACACAGATGTTACAGATGAGGAAGTATACTTAACCATAAGATGAACTAGGAAAACATTTGTAAACATGTGCAAAATAATGTTTTTTCTTCTTCAGATAACCAACTTTAATAATGCCTCCTAAAAGGGAAAAGTTATAGAGCATGGCGTCTTCAGATGAGTAAATACAGGCAGAAAAGACAAGATGGCAACACCGAAGAAACTAAAGATGACGTCTTAATAAATCGTTCAAGAACAACATTCTATTGATGAATTTATCGAACAAAGCGACAATAGAAGATATTCAGCTAATGCTAAAAAACATACAACCAATGATCGATGAAGAACATTTTAGTAATGATAAAGAACATTTCAGTGATGGTAAAGAACATTAAAGTGATGGTAAAGAACATTTAATCGATGGTAAAGAACATTTAAGTGATGATAATAAAGAACATACAACTAATGATGGGAAACACTTTAAGTGATGATAATGCACATAACTCAAAGGATGATAAAGTACATTCATGTGATTATAAAGATTGATGAAGTGATATAGACATACATCTGATTAATGCCAATATTAACGACAAGTTATCAACAAATATGACAAATAATATTGTTTGTCGCAATCTACATGAAACAGCAAGTAAAGATAGCCAGTTAAGTCAAAAAGGTTCTTCAAACATTACAAATGACTTGAACAAAACTACCACCAATCCAACCACCAAGGATGTTGATAGGCGTCATTCTAAACTGCAATCAAGTCTTGAAAGAGAATTTGAAAAGCAAAAAGAGTTATGCCAGAAAAGATCTGAAGAGTGTAGGAAAAAAAACAGGAGTATGGAAACAAGAATCAAAATGCATTGAATCGTCAACACATGGTAGCTGTTAGAAAAAGACAGTGTACCATAGAACAGAAAAAAGAAGAGTGCTTCTTGTCCGATTACTGATTGAAATGATGGAAAGACAAACTGGTTAAAATATCAGCTCCTACCATAACATAAAATGCGCAAGAAATCATAATTGTTTAGTCCAGATATGGATCGAAGTTGCAATAAAAAAAGAAAGATACAAAAAAGATATGAATAAAAACAATCACATAGACACCTCAAACAGTCATAATCCAGAATCAAGTACTAGTTCCAAAATGCAAAAGCATCAAAGGCTATTGTCAGAACAACAGACTGATTGAATAGAAAGACTGTCCCAAATAGACAAAAAAGTTAGTGCAAACACAGAAAGAAAAGAAAAGAGTAAATATACAGAATTTGAGGAAGAATATGACAATAGAAGGAAGAGGAGCTTCTGACCAGGACAAAAACAAAGCAGCTTCATGAACGTTAAAGCCGCAAGGATTCTTGAAAGAAATCTCAAATTACAGAGAAAAAAGCAAAAAAAAAGACTATCGATTAAAGTTAACTACTATTAAAAAGGAGAAAATCAAAGCAAAAGATAGTAGAAGGAAGGCAGAAAGCAGGTCAAATATGTCAGAGGAAATGAAAAACTGATCAAAGCAAAAGATGATAGACGGAAGGCAGAAAGAAAGCAAAAGACGATAGACAGAAGGCAGAAAGCAGATCAAGTATTGCAGAGAAAAGGAAAGAATAACTGAGAGCAAAAGATTGTCAACGAAAAGCGAACTGTTGGTCAAATATGCAAGAAATAAGAAAAGAGTTGAGAGAAACTACGTAGACGAAAAATGAGAAACAGATCTGATATGCCAGAAGAAAGTAAAGAGGAACTGAAAGAAAAAGACTGTAGACGGAAGACAGAAAGCCGGTTTAATTTGTCAGAGGAAATGAAAGACGGAATTAGAGCAAAAGATTACCAACGAAAAGAAAAATGTTGGTCAAATATGCAAGATATGAGGAAAGAAGAGTTGAGAGAAACTGTATGTAGACGAAAAATGAAAAGCAGATCTGATATGCCAAAAGGAGGTAGAGATGGAATAAAAGCAAAAGATTGTAGACGGAAGACAGAAAGCCAATCAAATATGTCAGAGGAAATGAAAGAAGGATTGAAAGAAAAAAGATAGTAGACGAAAGACAGAAAGAAGTTCAAATATGTCGGAGGAAATGAAAGAAGGAATGAAAGGAAAAGATAGTAGACGGAAGTCGGAAAGCAGGTCGAATATGTAAGAGAAAATAAAAGAAGAGATTAAAGTGCATGATCGTAGAAGGAAAGAGAAGGAACGCGCCAATTCACAACAAAGTTCATATCAAGTTTTCTTAACAAATATACAAAATGGACCTGTATTTGTTTGTATTATCTGCATAACTCTGCTATATCAACAGACTGTAAATAAGATTACTAAAGATTGATCCAGATCTTATAGAAAAAACGCTTCCTACTGGACCTACCAAGAAAACTCTGATTCATATGTTTGTAAAACTTGCCTACTCTGATTCCTATGTTTGTAAAACATGCCTACTCTGATTCCTGTGTTTGTAAAACATGCCTACTCTTGATTCCTATGTTTGTAAAACATGCCTACTCTGATTCCTATGTTTGTAAAACATGCCTCCAGTCTTTACGTAAAAAGGAAATTCCTGTTAAGGCAACAGTTAATGGCTCAGACCTTGCACCCAATGAAGAACCACTACTCTCTTTAACAGACTTTGAAGCAAGACTGATCTCGCAGCGTTTAATTTTTATGAAAATTCTTGCATTGCCTAAAGGGAATCAGAAAGCAGTTCATGGAAATGTGGTAAAAGTTCTGGTTGACACAGTTCAGACATGTTCCTTACTACCACAAATGCCATCAAATACTGCGCTGATACCTGTAAAACTTACGAAAAAACTGCAGTATAAAGGTTACGCTTACGCAGATACAAATAACAAAGACGCCACCAGAAAACAAGCTGAAACAACGGTTGAAGAGAGTGTTGATACAGACAATGAATGGTATGGAGATGATGCTGAGTATTCGGATTTGGCTGAAAGATCACAGTTGTAAGGCATATCAATGGATACTTGTATCCAGCATGAGTATCAGGGAAATGAAGTCAGGAGAGGGCAGGAATACAGTCTCTTTGGTAATGGATGATAATAATGAAGTTCTTGCATTCCCTAAACTCTTTCCAGATAATAAATTTGGATTTCATTATTCAAGAAAAAGGAAAGCTACACTCGCAATGTATTTCAATGCCAGAATACTACACTATCATGGAAGATTATCCAAAATGATTGATTGATTGATTGATTGATGTTTTACGCCAACTTCAGCAATATTTCAGCTATATTGTGGCGAGAACTGTTGGGTTTATTGAACAATTTTAATAAATACATAAAATATTAATATAAAACCATATAGCTTTATACAAGTAAAACAGATGTGTAAAATGTTAAAAAACATAATAGTAATTTTTGGTTTAACAATAACAATATTAGAAATTAGAAACTTGTTTAAAATTGATCCATTTAAATCTTACTAAATAAATTGATTGCTTTTAAAAATTGAACGATTTTGTCGCCAGCGACGTTTGTAAATAGGTCTTTAAGACAATGAGCAGAATAAAAATCACGCCTGATATCGGCAACATCTACACATTCCATTAAAACATGTTGAATTGTATAAGGACAATTGCATGGAATACATTCAGGTCGATCATCACTGTTGAGGATAAAACTATGTGTTGTTCTAGTATGTCCAATACGACATCGGGTCAACACTACCTGTTCCCTACGGTTTTTACCACAGGAACCGACTTGTTTACCGACGTCTGACTGTATTCCATGCAGTTTATTATTTATTTGCAGATCCCATTTGGCCTGCCATAACTTTAAAATGTATTTAACGATTAAAGGCTTCATGTCAGTGTACGGTACTGGACAATCCGCCATCTCATCATCTAGTGCATCCTTGGCTTCCTGGTCACCAACTGTGTTTCCATAGATCCCCACATGACTAGGGATCCAAACATAAATGACTTCTTTGCCTAATGCTACAAGTGATTTGTAGAATTCGGCTATTTTCAAAATAATTGGGTGTTTTGTTTTTCGACTTTCAATTACCAATAGGCAAGAAAGTGAGTCGGAACAGATCATGAATTTATTTGATTACGATAAAGCTACAAATTTAAGTGCTGAGTAAATAGCGTTAGCTTCAGCAGTGAATATAGAACTAGAGGATGGTAATCGAAGAGTTGCTGCACGATCCCCAAAAACGGCTGCAGAAGCCACTCTGTCTCCATCCTTAGAGCCATCTGTGTAAATTTGCAAGTATTCAGGATGTTCAGATTTAATTCTTGCAAAGTCCTGCTGGATAACCAGAGGATTGGTATCAACCTTTTTGTGTTTGCGTAGTTCAAAATTAAATGTTGGTTTTGGGTTCAGCCATGGAGGTTTTTTGGGAGTTTCTATAGGAGCTATTTCATCTAAATTTTTATTAGCAGATTCAAGGTGTGGTTTGATACGAAGACCAAAAGATTGTATAACATGTGGGCGTTTTTCATAGTCAGCTTTGTGAAGAGGTTTGAAAACACAGTTGTGAGAAGGATTTGAAGGATACGCTTTAAGCTTTGTTGCATATTGTAAACCAAGTTTAATACGTCTTTCTTCCAAGGATGGTTCATTAGCTGCAACATAGAGACTCTCCACAGGAGAAGTTCTGAACGCACCTAATGAAAGATGCAAAGGTATCTAGTAATTTAATGTATGATTTACGGGCGGAACCGTAAATAAAACATCCATAATCTAGTTTTGACCGAATCAACGATCGATATAAATTTAATAGAACAGTGCTATCCGCACCCCAGTGGGTACTCGACACAAATTTTGAAATATCTAATGCCTTAAGGCATTTGTTTTTTAACATTTTGATATGGGGAAGAAATGAGAGTTTACTATCAAAAATTAAACCAAGGAACTTATAGGGTTATTGTATATTTTAAGCCCTGGGTCTGAGTGCATTTTCCGCTTACAACAGAAATGCATCCCGACTGTTTTCGAGCTTGAAAATTTAAAACCATTTTCAACTGCCCATTTTTCGATTCTGTTTAGACATAATTGCAGTTGGCGTTCTATGTTATTCATGTTTTTGCCACGATAGCAAATCAGAAAATCATATACATAAAGAGATCCGTCGATGTTATCTTTTAAAACCTGGGCCAAACTATTTATTTTAATACTAAATAGTGTGACAGAGAGGATGCTTCCTTGCGGAACACCCATCTCTTGTTCAAACGAATCGGAAAATGTAGAGTTGACTCTAACATTGAATTCACGATCCTTGAGAAAATTCTCAATAAAATTTGGTAAACTTCCTCTCAACCCCATATCAAAAAGATCTTTTAAAATGCCATATTTCCATGTTGTATTATATGCTTTTTCAATATCGAAAAAGATGGACACTGCATGTTCTTTCTTTAAAAATGCATTTCTGATAAATGTTTCGAATCGAACTAAATGGTCTATTGTTGTACGACCTTGTCGAAATCCATTTTGAATGTTCGACAGAAGATTGTTCGATTCGAGATACCAAACAAGACGGTTGTTTATTATCCGTTCCTTTGTCTTACAGACGCAACTAGTTAATGCTAGTGGTCTGTAATTCGATGGCTCGGAATGGTCTTTACCCGGTTTTGGAATAGGTACTATAGTTGCTTGTTTCCACATAGGTGGAAGTTTCCCCGTTTCCCAAATTTTATTAAAAAGATTTAAAAGAATTTCCAGAGTTGATAAAGGAAGATGTTTGAGGAGTTGATAATGGATATCGTCAGGGCCACATGCCGTGTCATGTGCCTTATCCAAGGATTGTTTCAGTTCGTCCATCGAAAGCAATCTATTGTATTCATCTGTATTTTTAGATTGAAAGTTAAGTTTGTTTCGTTCTTTTTGTTCTTTAATTCTCTGGAATGTGGGTCCTAGATTTTTAGAAGAAGAATGTTTCTCAAAAATTTCTCCAATTTTATTTGCAATATCTTCTCCAGATGTTAAAATATCTTGTCCGTTTTTGATGTGATGGACATTAGCTTTTCTATTTTTACCCTTGATTTTCTGTACCAAATTCCAAACTTTGTTCATAGGGGTATGGCAATTTAATTTTGAAACAAAGTTACGCCAAGAAGTGCGTCTTCTTTGTTTCAAGGTTCTTCGAGCTTTGGCACGAAAAACGCGAAAATTGCCAAGATTTTCCGTCGTTGGATGTTTATTGAAAAGTTGCTCTGCCTTTTTACGATTTATCAGAGCATCATCACAGTCATCGTCAAACCAAGGTTTCCCAGGCCGTTTTGGGTTTGCCGAGGTTTTCGGTATAGATTTATTTGCAATGGAAAGTATTTTTTCACTGAAAAGACTTAAGGGATCAAGAACATCTTCAAACAATTCAGATTTCAATTCTTCTCTACATAAATTTTCATAAAGTGACCAATCAGCTTTATCAAATTTAAAACGCTGTGGCTTTTCTCCAGTAGTAGAATAAAGATGTTGAAGAATAATAGGAAAGTGATCACTACTACATAAGTCATCGTGTACTTTCCAAGAGAAGTCCAAAAGTAGAGATGGGTCAGTTATAGTTAGGTCTATAGCTGAGTAAGCCCCATTTCCCGGATGTAAATAAGTGTTTGAACCGTCATTAAAAATACATAAACTTTCCTGCGACATTATGTCTTCAATCTTTTTACCTTTGTCATTCAACGCAGAACTACCCCACAGTGGGCTGTGAGCATTGAAATCGCCCATTATAATAAATGGGGCGGGTAGTTGGTCGGTTAGGTTTTTAAGTTGACTCAGACTGGGGTTGAAATTTGGTGGTAAATACACAGAACATAATGTGATCGTTTTATCTAAAGAAATTCTCACTGCAACAGCCTGAAGATCG